>CAUYRH010065808.1:0-14777 GCA_963574655.1 Perodicticus potto | reverse complement strand
AATGTGATGAAGAGCATCAGAAGTATATGAAAACGATAAGAAGTGATTTGATTTCAAAGTACATTGTTTGGAAACATTAACAAAAACATCAAAATGATAGAAGTATACCTGCTTCTACTAAATTCTTGATGGGAAAGTTCTCAAGAACAAGCAATTTGTTTCCTGCTACAGAAGGGGGGGTGGTTTTTTTTTTTTTTAAAGATCAAAGGGTTTTTTTTTCACAGAATTTCATATTTTGCTAATATGAAGGCATAAAACAGCAACAAAGAACAATAATGCATACAGCAGTGAATACACCAGGGTAATGTTGATATTTGAAATGGCTAGATAATTTTGGGGGGGTTTTAGAATAAATGCAACAGATGTCAATAATCACAAAATTTTAAGGTTAGAGCAAGATCAGTCAATGACTAAACAGAGTTAACATCTTTTATAGGACTATTACTGATTATTAGCATTTTTGTTTTGCAAATGGGCACATACTGGTAAGAATGGAAGAAAGGACAATAACATGCATAATATTAACTACACACTTTAAAAATTATGAACCATGCAGAAGTTTAGCTCAAGTAGTAGTACTAATGGTCTACGTCCGATTCAAAACCACATAGTTCATTGATCACAGATGCATGGTATTAGTCACGAAAAGTTTCAGAACACATTGTGTTGATTTTGAAAGGTCATTTGCATCTTCTATGATTTCAACTGTATCTCCATTTAACTTGCTTGTAAAGTATGTATGATGTACTGTATATTTAAAATCAGCAGAACAGCAATATTACTATAATTTTTTAGTTTTGATAGTTGCACTTTTTTAACACAAAAGAACCACATCAACAGTGATGAAATTTAAGAAAGAAAAACTGTGGTTGTGCCTTATTTCTTTCATAATCATAAAAATCAAAGCCTTAAACAAAGCTTCATTGTGAAACAGTAATGCAAAATCAAATATAATGGCATACATATGGTGCCAAATGCTAAAAATTATATTTTAAGCTATATATACTTAAAGACTGCCAAAATTTGTTTTCTTTATAGTTCAAGAAACACAACTATAGGCTTTGTCATAACCAGTTTAAACTTTATGTGTACTTCATTTTAAGTGCGGGAGTCAAATGCTCTTCATTTTCTTTCTTTTTTTTTTTGTTTTATTGTAGCATTTTGACTACAACTGGTTAAAACTAAAAATGTGTTGTTTAAATCTCTGATATCAAAGAGGGATCTGAATTTCCAAAATCCTCATTTTTCTCTTACGGAAAGGACAAAATGTACGTAACTGCAGGCTCTCTTTCTCTCCAGATATTCCTAAATCCTTACCCTTCCAGCATCCTTCACCCTCTATAAAAAATAAGTTTACTCTTCTTTATTTAAGACAGCTGCCTCCAGAGCTGCCTCTCTGCGGCAAGCACTGTCTGTACTTAGTGCATTTAAATGAGGATTTGTATTGCACGTTTTAGAGTCATTGTTCAAGGCACTTTCGGAGTGGCTGGGGGCCCTGGCGTTGCCCGCACTCCCATTCATCTGGGGAGCTGGCTTTTCCTCGGCCATCACTCCGTTTTCAGCCAGGGACCCGTCTGAAGACACAGCAGAGGATTTTGATTCCCCAGATTTCGACTTAAGTTCTTTGGCCACTTCTTCTGCTGAAGCAGCATAAGGAGGTCTGCCCTGTTTAAAATGAAAAACAAATGATAAGGTAGCTTTTGATAAATAGTGGGGAGAGAGAGAACCCTGTTTTTTTTTTTTTTTCCTTTTCTTCTTTTTTTTTTTTTTTTGAGACAGAGTCTCACTTTGTCTCACCTGGTAGAGTGCCATGGCGTCATAGCTCACGGCAACCTCAAACTCTTGGGCTCAAGCAATTCTCTTGCCTCAGCCTCCTGAGTAGCTGAGACTACAGGTGCCCACCACAATGCCCAGCTGTTTTTAGAGATGGGGTCTGGCTCTAGCTCAGGTAGGTCTCGAACTCATGAGCTCAGGCAATGTGCCTGCCTCAGTCTCCCAGAGTGCTGGGATTACAGGCATGAAGCACCTCTCCCCGCCTTGAGAACCCTAATTTTTACCCTAATGAAACTCTGCAGATTCAAGAGCAGGAAACACAGGGCTGTCCTTGCTTTGACTGACCTTCAGGTGGGAGAAGCTTCCCCTGTCTCAGTCAGTTCCCCTGAGGCCCCTTCCCTCAACTTCTCTGTAGTCAATGTTCTGAAATAAGAGAGATGTTCTCATTTAAGGAATTCCCAGGGGTGTCCAATCTTTTTTCTTTTTTAGTGCACATTGTTACAGTAAAAGCTGGTGAGCCAAAAAAAAAAAAAAAGTCTGCATACTGCAGAAATTGTTTAAAAAAAAAAAAAGTCCATGCATACTTTTCATGCTACCTGACACCACAGATAAGCAGAACAGTCCTTGAATGATCTGTCTATGGCCCCAGACACCCCTGAATCTTTTCTATACCACCAGATCACTTAAAATAACAAAAGTCTTCTCTGAAATTGAAACTATCTCACCCTTATGCCCCCAGTGAACAAGTCTCCCTTGTCTGCCTGAAACATGGACCAGCACATACAACCCATTTCTACTAGGAAAACAAAATCATTGTGGGCAATGTCTGCAAGAAACAAATCTGCACTGATAATCGCTACATCCATTTGTGAAATATCTCTTCTGAATGGGTCTCATCCTTTCATTTAACAGATTTAAAACTAATTCTCTGGGGGAAAAAATGAACCTTGAGAGTGATTCAGAGCATTTCCCAATAGACAGGGCTAATCTGTGAGAACAATGAAGATAGTCTGAGACCCTGAGTTGCTTATCACAACCTTGTTTCCCAACCTGAGCACATAAAACTGTGGGCCTGGTGATTTAGCAGCACCCTAAGTCTCCACCCGTAAGAAGCCAGTGACACTGGACCTGGATCAAGTTATGACAATCAGTAATGTCTCCAAATGTCCCTTGGACAGTGCAACTGTCACAGACTGGCTCAATGCTAAAGAAAAGTGGGATTGTTTTCAACTTCGAATAGTCACTTTTCAGGTGAGAAAAGGAATCCCCCAATTCTTCATTCTACCCCATTTGCAACAGGAGTTAGGAGTGTTTTTCCACATCTTCTAAACCTACTATTATGAAAACACAGCAGAGCCTATTCTCTCACCTCAGATGAAGTTGAAGTGTGCCCTGTCACCTGAGGGACACAAACTAGGCATTTCCACACATTCTCCCACAATGTCTGTTCATTTTAGCTTCTATCCCTAAAGTTCAGAAATACTAACACACTCTTCTCCACAATGCTATTGTCATTTTTCTGGAAACTTGAGATAAATAATATGAAACAAAAAATATAGCAGGACCAAGAAGAAGGAAAAGTAATTATAAAGATTTATTTTTTAAGTTTTGAGACAGAGTCTCACTCTGTTCCCCTGGGTAGAAGTCCATGGCATCATAGTTCACAGCAACCTCAGATTTTGGGTTCAAGCAATCATCTTGCCTCATCCTCTGAAGTAGCTGGGATTTTAGGAGCTACCAAACCCAGCTAGTCTTTTCTTTTTCTTTTTTCATTTTGAGGCAGAGTCTGACATTGTCACATTGTCATGCTTGGTAGAATGCTGTGATATCATAGCTAACAGCATCCTCAAACTCTTAGGCTCAAGTGATCTTCTTGCCTCAGCCTTCTAAGTAGCTGGAACTACAGGTGCCTGCCACAATGTCTGGCTATTTTTAGAAATGAGGTCTCACTCTTGCTGAAGCTAGTCTTCAACTCCTAAGCTCAAGCAATCTACCCAACTAGGCGTCCCAGAGTATTAAGATTACAGGCATGAGACATTGAACCTGGCCTCCCAGCTAGTTTTTCTATTCTTAGTAGAGAAAGGAGTCTTGTGATTGCTCAGGCTGGTCTCCAACTCCTAAGCTCAAGCAATTTACCTGCCTCAGCCTCCCAGATTACAGGCATGAGCCATTATGCCCAGGCCAATAATGAAGATTTTAAATATGACCTTTCAAACCTCAGAGCACTCATTCTTAGGGAGAATCCACCTACAGGAGTAAATCAACACCTATCATAGGAATGTCACTGGCAGTAGTCATCCTTTGTGCGCAGGCTGCAGAAACTGTAGTAGGGGCCTGTTAGGAGGCAGTCAGAGACAGTCATCTGAGTGATAGGAGAAGGGTATACATAGTGAGTGTAGGAGACTGAGAAGGAAGGCCAGCTTTCACCTATTTGGAAACAGATATCCCCTCTTTCTACAAACTACTATTCCCATAAGGCTTCACCACTGTGAGGCAGTTCCTGTGGCTAACACTCAGTGGCCTGTCCTCAGTGTGCATACTCTGCCCTACTGGGGCATCCTCTAAGAACTGACCCATCACCAGGACAGTGCTCTACACTAAGGGCAAGTGCTGGGACTAGAATAAAAATAGAATGGACAGGGACAAGAATGACAGGGAAAAAGAAGACCCAGAAACTTTCACGAAGCAAGAGGTCATATTTTTAACATACGTGAAAATCACAGGACCAACAAAGCTGTGCACATCTTCCATCCTTTTCAGAATGCACAAAAACCAACTTTATTTAAAAATGTGCAAGAGAAAGTAAGATAGTGGAATCACATACTCCATTGTAAGAAATATAAGCAAAGTAGAGTAACATTCTCATAGACAATAACGTACATCAGAAAAACAGGTCCATAAGGCAGTGCCCATAGCTCAGTGAGCAGGGTACCAGCCACATACACACAGGCTGATGGGTTCAAACCCTGCCTGGGCCAGCTAAACAATGACAACTGCAACGAAAAACAGCCAGGCGTTGTAGCAGGTGCCTGTAGTCCCAGCTACTTGGGAGGCTGAGGTAAGAAAATTGCTTAAGCCCAACAGTTTGAGGTTGTTGTGAGCTGTGACTCCACAGAACTCTACCATAAAAATAAAACCCTCTATTTCAAAATAGGCTAATCAATGACAATGACATCAAAGAATAACAAAAATCAAACTGAAAAAACTGGGAAATGGAGCTAGGCATATTGCTGAGACAAACAAGAGGATCACTTGAAGCGAGGTGTTCAAACTAGCCTGGGTAATGTAGCAAGACCCCCAACTCTAAATACAATGGAAACAAAATTAGCTGAGCATGGTAGCATGCACCCACGTTCCAGCAACTCAGGAGGCTAAGGTAGGAAGGAGTACTACTTCAGGCCAGAACTTTAAGGCTGGAGTAAATTATGATCATACTACTGAAGGGTGGGTAACAGAGCAAGATGAGACCTCATTTGTCCTTGAGAAATGAAGTAAAAAAATTTAGAGAAAAATTCCAAAGAAAAAGAAAAAAATTCACTCTAGAAATGAAGACTACATTAGAAGAAACATAAGTACAAATAAAGTCTGAAGGTAGAAAGGAAAAAAATACAGAAAGAAATGAAAATAGGGAAATACAAATGAAAAAACCCACAATGAGATAACATTTCACATCTACTAGAATGGCTAGAATCAAGAATATGAAAAGTGGCTCGGCGCCTGTAGCTCAACGGGCTAAGGCGCCAGCCACGTACACCTGAGCTGGCGGGTTTGAATCCAGGCCAGGCCTGCCAAACAACAATGACGGCTGCAACCAAAAAATGGCCAGGCGTTATTGCGGGCGCCTGTAGTCCCAGCTACTTGGGAGGCGGAGGCAGGAGACTTGCTCGAGCCCAGAAATTAAAGGTTGCTGTGAGCTATGATGCCACAGCACTCTATCCAGGGTGACAGCTTGAGGCTCTGTCTCCAAAAAAGAAAAAAATAAAATAAAAAAGGAGGCAAAAACATTGAATAGTTAACTGACTCCACAACATATTTTCTCTTACTAGAAACGTAATTTATGCCAAAGGTTTAAATGCCTAATTGTCATAGTTAGCATAGGTCAAGATCTATGACTTAAAAATGTTATTTTTCAGTTTGATGAAAATATTTCAAAGTATATATAAAAAACCAGCAGAGGCTTGGCGCCTGTGGCTCAATGGGCTAAGGCACCAGCCACGTACACCTGAGCTGGCGGGTTCGAATCCAGCCCAGGCCGCCAATCAACAATGACAGCTGCAACCAAAAAATGGCCGGGCCTTGTGGCAGGCGCCTGTAGTCCCAGCTACTTGGGAGGCAGAGGCAGGAGACTTGCTTGAGCCCAGGAATTGGTGGTTGCTGTGAGCTGTGATGTCACAGCCCTCTATCCAAGGTGACAGCTTGAGGCTCTGTCTCAAAAAAAAAAAAAGAATATGGAAAGTAACAAATGTTGGCAAGGATGTGGAAAATTGGAATCCTGGTACACTGCTGGTAGGAATGTAAAATGGTGCAGCTACCTTGGAAGATAGTCTGGCTATTTCTCAAATGGCTAAATATACCACATGACCTGGCAATTCTACTCCGAGGCATTTACCCAAAAGAAACAAAAACACATATTCACACAAAAATTTATAGATAGGCGCGAGGCCCGTGGCTCAGTGAGTAGGTCACCGGCCCCATATACCCAGGGTATCAGGTTCGAACCCAGCCCCAGCCAAACTGCAACAAAAAAAAAATTTGCAAATAAATGTTCATAACACTATTATTGGTGACAGTCTCCAAATGAAATCAATACAAATGTCCATCAACAAATGGGCAGACAAATTAACATTAGTCAACAATAAAAAGGAATGAAAACTGATATATGCCACAATATGTATGTTTACATGAAACGTACAAAACAGGAAAATCCACAGAGACACAAAACAGATCAAGGGTTGCTAGTGGAGGAGATGGGAGTGACCGTTAATAAAGGGTAAAGGGTTTCTTTTTGTGGTGAAGAATGTTCTGGAATTACTGGTGGTAGTTGCTTGACCTTGAGAACAGGCTACAAACCACTGAATTATATTACAACCTAATTAGAAAATGATGCAAAGGTACATGCTATCAAGGAAGATACACAGATAGCAAATAAGCACATGAAAAGATGTCCTAGCCGGGAGTGGTGGCTAACATATGTAATCCTAGCACTCGGGGAGGCTGAGGTGGGCAGATTGGTTGAGCTCAGGAATTTGAGACCAGTCTGAGCAAGAGCAAGACCCCATATCGTAGAAAAAAAAAGTAGCCAGGGTGTTGTTGTGGGCACCTATAGTCCCAGCTTCAGGAAGCTGAGGCAAGAGGATTGCTTATGCTCAAGAATTTAAGGTTCAGGGCAGTGCATGTGACTCAAGGAGTAGGGCACCAGCCCCATAAACCAGAGGTGGCAGGTTCAAACTGGCCCTGGCCAAATACTGCAAAAAATAAAAAATAAAGAATTTAAGGTTGAGGCTCAGCTTGTAGCTCAGCAGCTAGGGCGCCAGTCACATACACCAGACCTGGTGGGTTTAAATCCAGCCCAGGCCTACCAAACAACAATGACAACTACAACCAAAAAAAAACCTGGGCATTGTGGCGGGCAACTGTAGTCCCAGCTACTTGAGAGACTGAGGCAAGAGACTCCCTTAAGCCCAAGAATTTGAGGTTGCTGTGAGCTGTGACACCACAGCACTCTACCCAGGGTGACGTAGTCAGACTCTATCTCAAAAAAAAAAGAATTTAAGTTTCAGCTATGGCTCCACTGGCACTCTACCAAGGTCAGCAAGGTGAGACTCTATCTCCAAAAAAAGAAGAAGAAGAAGAAGAAAAGCAATTTTTTTTTTTTTTTTGGTAGAGACAGAGTCTCACTTTATCACCCTCCGTAGAGTGACATGATGTCACATGGCTCACAGCAACCTCTAGCTCCTGGGCTTAGGCGATTCTCCTGCCTCAGCCTCCCGAGTAGCTGAGACTACAGACGCCTGCCACAACGCCCAGCTATTTTTCTGTTTTTGCAGTTCGGCCGAGGCTGGGTTTGAACCCACCACCTTTGATATATGGGGCCGGCACCCTACTCGATGAGCCACAGGCACCGCCCTGAAAAGCAAATTTTAACAAACTTAGGGTCCCAACTATACAACTACCAGGATAGCCAAAATCTACAACACTGATAATACCAAATATTGGTAGAATGTGGAGTAAGCGGAACTCTCATTCATTGCTATTAGAAATGCAAAACAATACAGACATGTTGGAAGAAAGTTTGGTGATGTTTTATAAAACTATACTCTTATATATAATCCAGCAGCCACGCTCATAGGTGTTTACCTGTAGCAGATGAAAACTCACGTCTACACAAAAACCTATACATGGATGTTGATAGCAATTTTATTCATTAACTGCCAAAACTCTAAGCAACCAAGTTGTCCTTTAACAGGTGAGGGCATAAACAAACTGATCCATCCAGACAATAAAGTATTATTCAGTGCCAAAAAGAAAGGAGCCTTAAAGCCATTAAAAGACATGGAGAAAACAACTTAAATGCATATTATGAAGTGAAAGAAGCCAATATGAAAAGGTTACATATTATTATAGGACATTCTGGAAAAGATAAAACTATAAAGACAGTAAAAAAGAACAGTGAAATTACTTTCAGTGATACAATGGTAGATATATGGCATTATACACTTATCTGAACCCAAACAATGTACAACCCTAATGTCAACTATGAACTTTGAGTGATAATGATTTGTCAATGTAGGTTCATCAGTTATAACAAACCAGCTCTATGAGGGGTGCTGAACTCTCTGCCTTCCACATCTCTAACTTCTGTTCAAATTTGCTGTGAACCTAAAACTGGTCTAAAAATTAGTCTCTAAAAAACTATAAACCACTAAATTGTACTTTAAACAGGCGAACTTCACAGAATGTGAGTTTTTCTTAGAGTAAGAAAAGGAAGAGATATAACGGAATCAAAAGAGTATGTCAGGCTGGGTGTGGTGGTTCACACTGTAATCCTAACACTCTAAGGGGAAGAGATGGGACGAATGCTCGTGATCATGAATTTAAGATCAGCCTTAGCAAAAGTAAGACTCTGTTTCTACCATAATAGAAAAATTAGCTGAGCATAGTGTTATATGCCTATAGTCCTAGCTACTCTGGAGGTTGAGGCAGGAGGATCACTTGAGCTCAAGAGTTTGACATTGATGTAAGTTATGATTATGCCACTATATTCTAGCCAGAGCCAGTTAACAGAGGAAGATTCTGTCTCAAAAAAACAAAAAACAACAAAATCCCAAGTCAAATACTGAAAACAGTCACAGAAAAACATGCAAGAGAATAACCAAAACACCATAAGACAAAAGCAAAGTGAAAGAACAAAAATAAAAAACTATTAAATCAAGAAAACTTTCTTAAATAAGATTTGAAATAACATTTCCAGAGAGTGCTCCTCATACTAAGTGATCTGATCCAGAATAACTAGTACCAGGGCACAATCAAGTGAGGTCATTCAACTTTTATAGAAAAACAAAAACAAGGTGGGCATTTAGGCCAAAACAGCAAATGAGGCTTGGCACCTATGGCTCAACAGGCTAAGGAGCCAGCCACGTACACTTGAGCTGGCGGGTTCGAATCCAGCCTGGGCCCGCCAAACAACAATGACGGCTGTAACCAAAAAAATGGCCGGGTGCTGTGGCAGGCACCTGTAGTCCCAGCTACTTGGAGGCAGAGGCGGGATTCTCGCTTGAGCCTAGGAATTGGAGGCTGCTGTGAGCTGTGATGCCACAGCCCTCTATCCAGGGTGACAGCTTGAGGCTCTGTCTCAAAAAAAAAAGAAAAAAAAAAAACCAGCAAATGACTTCAAAGGGAAAGTAAATAAGATTATCATCAATTTTTGATCGTGGAGCTTTATGTCAGAAGAAAATGAAATAAGATATTTAAGGAAAGAAAATGTGAGCCAATGCTTCCAAGTAAGAATAATTCGAAAAACTTTTTGAAAATGTAAGATTGTTCCCTAAAACAAAACAAACACATAAACAGAAGGCCTAGAAGGAGGCATGCAATGTGAAGATTTTTTTTTTTTGAGACAGAGTTTCACTTCGTTGCCCTGGGTAGAGTGCTGCAGCATCATAACTCACAGGAACTTCAAACTCTTGGGCTTAAGCGATTCTCTTGCCCCAGGCTCCCGAGTAGTGGTGCCCACCACAATGCCCAGCTAATTTTAGAGATGGGGTCTCACTCTTGCTGAGGCTGGTCTGGAAATCTTGAGCTCAGGCAATCTAACTGCCTTAGCCTCCCAGACTGCTAGGATTACAGGTGTGAGCCACCACCCGGCCTGCAAACTTTTTTTTTTTAACTGTTCTCATTTCATTATATTGGTGATGGTAGTATTAACAGGTTTTCTGAGCCAGGTGTATGTACAATATGGGATAAAGCAAATGCTTAGTTATGGGATATTCTCATTTAATCAACCCCTGCTTCTCAAGAACCAAGAGTCTCAGGATGGGAAAAAAGGTATTTGGGTATAACAGTAGAGATTAAGTCCAATTCCTGAAATCTTAAATTTGAATCAGAAGATTCAGTATAAACTCATTAAGTATTTCACTAGAGGAGGGGGCAGCATGGAGGTATGTATGTATATACATATGCACTTGTGTGCGCAGTATATATACATGCAGGTCTGTGTGTGTGCACATCCCCCACCCCTGCCTTGTCCAAAGGAAAACCTGCAAATGGTGACTCAATACTAAAGGAAGGACATACATATGCAACAGAGAAGAGCTTATAAAAAAACCTCTAGCTGTCAGCCCTTCTGTTTGAACACAGGCACAAGAAACAGTAACTTAGAAAAAAGAGATCAATGAAGGGAATGAACTGGCACAAATACTCTGTTGTCTTCTTACCTGAATTGCTGCCTGGTTTTTGTAACCTCTGCCATAGTACCGTCCACCTCTTCCAAATGTCCTAATCACTGGGGTAGAAATCACTCCTCTTGGACGCCTAAATGAATAAAAAAGGACAATATTAAAAAGATTTAAATCTGTTATAGACATTTAAAATCATATCAAATAGATTTAAAGATGCCTAACTTTTTGGTTTATGAAGTATTGGGCTTATTGAATATGGTCATATCACAGATTTATTCCAAGGATTCCACCTTATATTTGTGGTTCATATCCAATGCATTTGATTTGAAAAACTAATACTTTAAAAATGCTACTTGAGAATATTTTAGCCATGTTCAGTGGTGTGTCTCTATAATCCCAGTTTCCTGGCAGTCTGAAGTGGGAGGATCACTTGAGGTCACAAGTTTGAGACCAGCTTGGGCAACACGGTGAGACGTCTCAAAGAAAAAAAAACAAATTAAAGGCGCTAGATTAATTGAAGAATGTGTGGTGAATAATTTAATAATAGTTAATTAAATAGGGCTATAAATTGGATCCCATGCAATCATTAAGAAGAACGATGTTAAAAAATGTATCTAATTATGTGGAAATGTTCTTACTAAACTCATAAGTAAAAAAGCAAGTTACAGGCTATTTATACAAAAGAGATTTTACTAGTTCATAACTTACCCTCTTGCTGGTCCTCCAACAGAAACCACCTGCAGGGGGAAAGGTCCCCGGCCCCCTCGGCCCCGTCTGCTCCCAGCCCAGTGGCCAACCACAGTGCCAGCTATTTCTAGTTTCCCTCCCTGAGAAGGTATAGGTTGGACTCCTGCATGAAAAATATATAAAAAGACAAAATCTTTACAATCGCAGAATTAAGAACAGCTAAGAGATAAAAGCAAGAAACTTTCAGTTTGGTTTATATTTAGCATGAAGCTGCTTTATCCTGCTTTGTAAAGACTTCTTTTTTATTATGTGGAGTATCTATGTGCATACTTTGATTTTAATCTGTTGTTAAGAACCCCTGACAACTGAATTAGGTTACAACTACAAATGTGCGAGTGCTGTTAGATAGACATAGACTCATTAAAGTATTATCACTGGGTGCATATGGTATGCCTTCTATATTACCAAGATAGAAATTTGCAAACTCAGAATGTTTTCTCTTTAGGTAAACACTTCCAAGTTACTCCCTTAAACAAACTTTACAGAAGTTAAGTAAATCTAGCTTATATGTCTTAATGTATTGTTAAATTAGAATTTTCCTTAAGCAGAATCATAAATATTCACTGTATTCACTGACTTCCATTAATTTCTATTAGCCTACATATTCTAAGTTTTCACACTTAAGAAAATTCTGAGGGTCAGGACCAGCCTGAGCCAGAGTGAAACCCCATCTCTAAAAATAGCCTGGCGTTGTGACAGGCACCTGCAGTCCCAGCTACTTGGAAGGCTGATGCAAGAGAAGCATTTGAACTCAAGAGTTTGAGGTTGCTGTGAGCTATAATGCCACAGCACTCTACCAACAGTGACAAAGTGAGACTCTATCTCAGAAAAAAAAAAGAAAATTCTGAAATTGTTAACTGATAGCCAAGTCCCTGATTTAAAGAAAACAAAAACAGAAGTAGAGCTCCAATCCACTTTTCTGGCAGTGGGAATGGATTATAATAAACTCTCCATCATACAGTATTAACCATGGCAATATAGCAATGCCCAATCGAAATCTACAAGCTTTCTGTTTTCTAGTAGACACATGAAAAAGAGTACAAAGAAACAGATGAAAAAAGTTTTAGTATTTATCCCAAAATATGCAAAACAGTGTTATTTTAACAGGTATTATTTATTATCATCATAATAAATATTATTAAAATATTATTGATAATAAATAATATTATTTAACGAGATAAAAATTAATGAGCTATTTTACACTCTTTTCTCCATATTAAATCTTTAACATTTGGAGTATACTTTACAGTTTCTAGCCACAGCTGAGTTGTTCAATAGTGCAGGTGGCCAGTAGCTACTACACTGGACAATGCAGATGAGTTTCAGACACAATCTTAGAAAAGTTTTCTCAACGTAGCCTAAGAAATCACTTCTCACTGCACACTATCCATAGTGTACATAGTGAACTCTCTCCTTCGGTGTTTTCCCAACTATAGGCCAGCTTCCATTTCAAGGCACTGCAAGTTGCTGAAGCCAATCAAGAAGCAAAGAGGACACATGGCTCTGAGCTGCACCAGAAGCAGCTACAGGGCAGAAAGCACCCTGCAGTAGGCTGGTGGGAGGAGAGATGAGGCAGAGGGGCATGCAGCTGCACCAGGGAAAGAAGAGGTGACTTCTGTGGTTGAGACAGAGAAGCTGATCCAGTACCACGTCATTAAGAGTCACCTTTCCACACAGCACCCCTCGCTGGCCTCCCTACGCCCCCCAGATAACTTAGTTGGAAAAATATCGCTGATGAGAGAGAAAGGCTTGCTCTTCCTCGGAGTGACTCTAAAATGTATCTCAAAAATACTGTTATGTGACTTGATGGTCAGATTTAAATCTGTAGTCCCAAAATGTGGGATAAGAACAAAACCATAATCACAGGCTTCCAATTACAGCAACATCACAAGACATTATTTCTAACACGAAATGTTGAGACTTTACTGACTTGGCAAGCCTAATACAAAAGAAAAAATAAGCAATGGGAATCTAAAGTACACTGATTATTTATATACCTGACATTAGGTCTTTTTAAAAAAAATGTTTCTATGAAGCAAACTGTGACAGACTTTTTACGCCAGGTATTTTGTGATTATTAGAATCTTCTATACAAGCATGATAATCTTTACCAAAAGATGGCTGCTTGGGAAAGAAACGCCACTGAGTATTAGTCAGCAGCTCATCCTATGAACACGAGGCGATGGTCAGGTTACCCAGGTGCACAGAAAGGCTCTGTTCTAGGTGGACACTCAGTGGTCTGCCCTGAAAGGAAAGACTGGCCACAGCAGAGCTGCTGCAGAGACCTGAAGGCAGAGACTCTCAGGGGTGGGGCAGCAGTCAGTGAGGGTCAGATCAGGGACCCAGATGAAAGGGCATTCTGTTGGAGGAGTGGCTTGTGAAGATAGTAAAGGAAGGCAGGCATCAGACGATGGAATAAAGGAAGTGCTGGCAGGCAGAAGCTCTGGGAAGGGATGGGTATAATTACCGCCCTGGGACTTGCTAGTCCTGCTGCTGTCACTGCCTGAGAAGGCTCCGCAGTGTCCCGATGTTGCTGCCACCCGGAAGGCACGGTAAGGGCCTGTTGCTACCGTTTCCCCATAGGGGCCTCCAAAGCCACAGACTCCTGTGGGACCCGGGGTAGAAAGAGACAGGGGAGAAGTGTGAGGGACAGGGCTCAGGGGCCCTGCAGGGCATTCGGGCAAAGTGGCCCCTGCCTCCTTCAGCTGCCAGGGAGGGGTCTCCTGGCCCCTCTTGTTGCCTTGCTGTTCTGTACCCACTGCCCCCAGGGACCAGCACTGAAAGGCTACCCTCCCTATAGCAAATCATTCAACAGGGCACTGGCATATGGCTCAGGTTGGATCCTGGGAGATGGGACCTAGAAGATGGTTTTCTCTAAACTTGGTATGTTTATTCCTCCTCATACATGAGACAAAAAAACTTAAAACGTGAGTAGAGTTTTCAGCTGGAATGACAGATTTCAGATGCAGCCTCTGCACCTATGTCTACAGCTCTGTCTCCCCTAATCTGCTCCAGGATCAAGCCTGCTCCTTGTGGGTTTGAAGAACTGCTGTTTTGAGTTCCCCATGACTGAAAAGAGCAAGGTCAACACAGCAGACAGGCTCGCCTAGAAGGGCTGCACATTCTTTACAGGCATCTCCTCCCTACAGGAATAAGTCAATCCAAAGGACTCACCTGCAAAGCCTCTGCCCCTGCCCTGAGAAGGTGGGACAGGCCCGAAGTGCCGAGGATACGCAGAGGCGGGATAGAAGGGCAGGGTGGGAGGTGGGGGGAAAGGGAGCGTGTGGCTCTGCCGGGAGAAGTTGAGCCCCTCCAGGACACTCTGGCGCATCTTCTCTACCTTGGCAGCCTGCTCAGCCT
>CAUYRH010065805.1:0-57537 GCA_963574655.1 Perodicticus potto | reverse complement strand
CAATGTTGGTGTTGTTGTGTTTGGAAATGATAAGCTAATTAAGGAAGGAGACATTGTGAAGAGGACAGGAGCCATTGTGGATGTTCCAGTTGGAGAGGAGCTGTTGGGTCGCGTGGTAGATGCTCTTGGCAATGCCATTGACGGAAAGGGTCCAATTGGTTCTAAGACCCGGAGAAGAGTTGGCCTGAAAACCCCAGGAATCATTCCTTGAATCTCTGTGCGGGAACCAATGCAGACTGGCATTAAGGCTGTGGATAGCTTGGTGCCACCTGGTCGTGGTCAGCATGAGCTCATTATTGGTGACAGATAGACTGGGAAAACGTCAATTGCTATTGACACAATCATTAACCAGAAACGGTTTAATGATGGAACTGATGAAAAGAAAAAGCTATACTGTATCTATGTTGCTGTTGGTCAGAAGAGATCCAGTGTTGCCCAGTTGGTGAAGACACTTACAGATGCAGATGCCATGAAGTACACCACTGTGGTGTCAGCTACAGCTTCTGATGCTGCCCCACTTCAGTACCTGGCTCCTTACTCTGGCTGTTCCATGGGAGAGTATTTTAGAGCTAATGGCAAACATGCTTTGATTATCTATGACACCTTATCCAAACAGGCCGTTGCTTACCATCAGATGTCTCTGTTGCTCAGCCGATCTCCTGGTCGTGAGGCCTATCCTAGTGATGTATTCTACCTACACTCCCCATTGCTGGGGAGAGCAGCCAAAATGAATGATTCTTTTGGTGGTGGCTCTTTGACTGCTTTACCAGTTATAGAAACACAAGCTGGTGATGTGTCTGCTTACATTCCAACAAACGTCATTTCTATAACTGATGGACAGATCTTCTTGGAAACAGAATTATTCTATGAGGGTATCCGCCCTGCCATTAATGTTGGTTTGTCTGTGTCTTATGTCAGATCTGCTGCCCAAACCAGGGCAATGAAGCAGGTGGCAGGTACCATGCAGCTGGTACCATGAAGGTGGCTCAATATCGTGAGGTTGCAGCTTTTGCCTAGTTTGGTTCTCACCTTGACGCTACCACTCAACAACTCTTGAGTCATTCTGTACGTTTGACTGAGTTTCTGAAGCAAGGACAAAAAGCTCCTATGGCTATTGAAGAACAAGAGGCTATGATCTAGGCAGGCGAAAGAGGGTATCTTGATAAACTGGAGCCCAGCAAGATCACAAAGTTTGAGAATGCTTTCTTGTCTCATGTCGTCAGCCAGCACCGAGCCCTGTTGGGTACTATCAGGGCTCATGGAAAGATCTCAGAATAGTCAGATGCAAAGCTGAAAGAGATTGTAACAAACTTCTTGGCTGGATTTGAAGCATAAACTGCTATGGATTTACATCAGCTACTGATTGGTTTTGTCATTGTTTCTTCTGGTAAATCATTTTCATTTGTAAAAGTATTGTATTGTACAGAAATCACGTTAAAAATAAAGGTTCCATGTTTGTGAAAAAAAAATTTTATATTTATGAAGGACAGCTCTTGTTTCCCTCAGCAACTTCTCTCCATCATTCCAAATCCTTATCTTGTGAACTGTACTTTGCCAATGAGTTTAAAGTTTCAATACTAGAATCTTCTAATTTTTTTACTTAAGAATATTGGCAAATGTGAGTTTAAGACTTAAGTCCCAGGCCAGGCATGGTGGCTCATGCCTGGAATCCTAGCACTCTGGGAGGCCAACTCCAGTGGATTGCTTGAGCTCAGAAGTTCAAGACCAGCCCGAACAAGAGTCAGACCCCTCTCCACTAAAAATAAAAAAATGAGCCGGGTGTAGTGGCACAGACCTGTAGTCCCAGCTACTTGGGAGGCTGAGGCAAGACGATTATTCAAGTCCAAGAGACTTTGAGGTTGCTCTGAGCTATGATGCCATGGCACTCTACCGAGGGCAACAGAGACTCTGTCTCAAAAAACATAAAAAATTAAAATTAACTCCCCACATTGAGGAAATTCTTCTCAAGATGGCTTTACCTCAAAACCAGTGAATGCCTAAAGGTGATGAGACAACTACATAAAACTATTTTTCAAAAAAGAATATGTGGTTAAACTGTGTTAAAGATCTATTAGTGGCATCAAATATTGGTGTTAAAAAATATTGGGGGAGAGGCTCGGTGCCTGTGGCTCAACGGGCTTAGGCGCCAGCCACGTACACCTGAGCTGGCGGGTTCGAATCCAGCCCGGGCCCGCCAAACAACAATGACGGCTGCAAGCAAATAATGGCCGGGCTTGTGGTGGGCGCCTGTGGTCCCAGCTACTTGGGAGGCTGAAACAGGAGAATCACTTAAGCCCAGGAGTTGGAGGTTGCTGTGAGCTGTGATGCCATGGCACTCTACTCAGGGTGACAGCTTGAGGCTTTTCTTCTCCAAAAAAAAAAAATATATATATATATATATGTATACCAATGGTCAAAAGCTCATGAAAAAAAATGTCCAACGAAATGTCTATATTTCGTCATCATAGAAATGCAAGTTAAAGCCATAATGATGTATTACTATGTATCCAATAGAGCAACTAAAATTAGAAATATAGAATAGAGGGAACTCCAACATATCGCTGGTAGGAATGTTAAATGATACAACCACTTTTGAAAACAGTTTGTCAATTTCTCATATATTCATATGCAAGACAAATGAAAACATGCCTTGATAAATACTTCTATATAAATGTTCTTAGAAGTTTCATTCATAGCAGCAAAAACTGGAAAAAATGCACATAGCCATCAACAAGTGAATAGATAAATACATTGTAGTGTTATTCAATAGTCCCAAGCTATTGCATGGATGAATCTAAATGAAAGAAGCCAGACTCAAAAATGTATCTACTATAGGCTCGGTGCCTGTGGCTCAACGGGCTAAGGCGCCAGCCACATGCACCTGGGCTGGTGGGTTCGAATCCAGCCCGGGCCCGCCAAACAACAATGACGGCTGCAATCAAAAAATGGCCGGGCGTTGTGGCGGGCGCCTGTAGTCCCAGCTACTTGGGAGGCGGAGGCAGGAGACTGGCTTGAGCCCAGGAATTGGAGGTTACTGTGAGCTGTGATGCCACGGCACTCTATCCAGGGTGACAACTTGAGGCTCTGTCTCAAAAAAAAAAAAAAATGTACCTACTATATAATTTTACTTATATGAAATTTTGGGAAATGTAAACTAACTTGTAATAACAGAAAACAGAGCAACAGTAACCTAGGGCCAGGAATGTGGGTGAACGCTGACTGCAAAGAGGCATGAGGAAACTTTTGAGGGTGATGGAAATTTTTCATAGCTTATTTGTGGTAGAGGTTACATGAGTGAATACATGTGTTAAAACTCATCAAGCGGTATACTCTTAATGGTCTCAGTTTACTGTGCATAAACTATATTCCATAAAGTTAATTTTTTTTTTTTTAGAGACAGAGTCTCACATTATTGCCCTCAGTAGAGTGCTGTGGCGTCACAGCTCACAGCAACCTCCAGCTCTTGGGCTTATACAATTCTCTTGCCTCAGTCTCCTGAGTAGCTGGGACTACAGGCGCCTGCCACAACGCCTGGCTATTTTTTTGTTGCAGTTTGGCCAGGGCTGGGTTCAAACCCACCACCGTTGGTATATGGGGCCAGCGCCCTACTCACTGAGCCACAGGCACCACCCCATTTTTTTTTTTTTCTTTGAGACAGAATCCCAAGCTGTCACTGTGGCATCACAGCTCACAGCAATCTCCAACTCTTGGGCTTAAGCAATTCTCTTGCCTCAGCCTCCCAAGTAGCTGGGACTACAGGCGCCCACCACAATACCCAGCTATTTTTTTTTTCACTGTAGTTGTCATCATTGTTGTTTGGGGTGGGGCGACCTGAATTCGAACCCAACAACTTGGTGTATGTGGCTGGCACCCTAGTCACTTGAGCTACAGGTGCCAAGCCAATTAATTATTTAAAAAGCAATAATAGCATTTGTCTTTTTTTCATATGCAAGAGCTGCTAAGAAGTCATTGAATAATTTATTATAATAGCAAAGATTAGGAAATAAGCTAAATATTCATTAAGTAATGTATAGTGAAATTAACTAGGAGAAATCTATACTATGGAACAATGTGGAATGATTAAAATTGTTAAAGTAGGTCTATAAGTTTACTGTGGATGTTTATGATATACATATAAATTGAAAAGGCAGGTTAATCAACAGTATGCATAATATCTTATTGGCATAAACATAGTCTATATTAAATAATTGTATATATTTATATGTATGAAAATTTCCGAGGGATCTATACTAGTCTACTGAGTGGTTAGCTGGAAGGTCAACTATGAGAGGAACCGCTTCAAAAGGGATTTTTCACTTTCCTGTTTTCCAATGTTAAACTGTTACAAGTTAAGCTAATAAGCATAATTAGCAGGAGCAAGCGTGTGAATTTCATGACCTGGCACATTCCAGGCACCGTTATAAACACCTATCATTTTGTTGTCTCTAAGCAGAGAAATGTTTGTTTGTTTTGAGACAGTCTCACTCTGTTGCCCGGGCTAGAGTGCCATCCCATCAGCCTAGCTCACAGCAACCTCAAACTCCTGGTTTCTTTTTTTTTTGAGACAGAGCCTCAAGCTGTCACCCTGGGTAGAGTGCTGTGGCATCACAGCTCACAGCAACCTCTAATTCCTGGGCTTAAGCGAGTCTCCTGCCTCCGCCTCCCCAGTAGCTAGGACTACAGGCGCCCGCCACAACGCCCGGCCAGTTTTTGGTTGCAGCCGTCATTGTTTTTTGGCAGGCCCGGGCTGGATTCAAACCCGCCAGCTCAGGTGTACGTGGCTGGCGCCTTAGCCCATTGAGCCACAGGTGCCGAGCCCAAACTCCTGGTTTCAAGTGATCCTCCTGCCTCAATCTCCCAAGTAGCTGGGACTACAGGCACCTGCCGCCATCCCCAGCTAATTTTTCTATTTTTAGTAGAGATGAGGTCTGACTCTTGTGTAGGCTAGTCTTGAACTTCTGAATTTAAGAAATCCACATGCCTTGGCCTCCCGGAGTGCTAGGATTACAGGCTTCAGCCACCATGCTCAGCCTCAAGTAGGGAAATGTTGATTAATAGAGGTTTCTAAGGCTGTGCGATGTGGTCCCCACCTGTAATCCTAGCAAGGTGGAGGCGGGTGGATTGCTTGCCCTGCAATCCCAGCTACTTGGGAGGCTAAGGCAAGAGGATCACTTGAGCCCAAATAAGAGTCTGAGGTTGCTATAAGCTGTGATGCCATAGCACTCTACTGAGCATAACAAAGTAAGACTCTTTCTCAAAAGAAAAAGAAAAAAAAATAGAGGTTTCTAGTTAATTGAATACCAATAAACAAGAATTTACTGTATGCCCAAAGGAAAACGTTCTGCTCAATTCTCCTACCAACCAACTGGAAAAAGCACGTAACTCAATTGTGACAGGGAAAATCTGATGTCCACATGTGGCAAAGTAGGAGGTCTCTGTGCCTAATCATTTTTCCCACCTCTCCGAATGAAGCAGTCATTTTAGTTTAATGAAGCAGTATCTTTTAGTCACGAAACTCTGAAAGAATCTCCCCCTACCACCCTTTTACGATGATAGACTCTGAGGGCAAAAGTGATAAAAAATCCGAACACTGTAGCTCAGCTTTTTCTGCAGATACTTGGACTCTTCTAATGAGAATTCCAACACCCAAAACTCAGACAAAACACCCAAGACTCCCCTTACATTGCAGACGACGTCAGGGCTCTAGTAAGAAACGCACATCAGTATAGCACTGTTCTCAGAAGAGACTTTCACAATCCTGCCATCTTCCTGAGTTTTCTCAACTCTGTAATTAAATATTCTCTCACTGCCTCCTGTATTTCCCCAAGTCTGGCCACTATAATTACCATGACAATTCCTTTAATGTCCTAATTAACAGAGAACGAAAAGCCACAGGAGAAGAAAGTCAGGACCCTAGAACTTACCCTCAGAAGTTATATCTGCCAATGCCAATGAGAAAATTAGCCAAATATGGAGGAGAATGATTCATCTGTTCTTTACTTCCCTATCTCCTCTCGCTGGACTTTTCCTGTCTGCTTCTCAAAGGAAGATATCAGAAGTTTGCTTCTCCTTTTCCTGCTCTCCATTTAATCTTCCTGCCCCACATGGTTTTGTCTACACTGTCAGAATTCAGTAGCTAGTCTGTGTGAACCAAAACATTCCATTTGCAGTGTGGTTTCTGTTTGGTTTTGTTTGGGACAGAGTCTCACTTTGTCACCCTCTGTAGAGTGCTGTGGTGTCACCACAGCTCACAGAAACCTCAAATTCTTGGGCTTAAGTAATACTCATGCCTCAGCTTCCCAAGTAGCTGGGACTATAGGCACCTGCCACACACCTGGCTAATTTTTGCATTTTAGAGTGTGTGGGGTGGGGGAGGGTTTTCTCACTCTTGCTCAGGCTGGTCTTGAATTCCTGAACCCAAGTGATCCTCCCTCCTCGGCCTCCCAGAGTGCTAGGATTACAGGCGTGAGCCACCATGTCTGGCCTGCAGTGTAGTTTTGAAAGCTTGTTCTTATGCAAAAATTAGGAATTTCTCCAGTGTGGCTCAGTCCATCTTTACATGACAGCCTAAATGTGAGCAGGCTGAATCTATTCAAACAGGTCCCAGGTTCCGGATTTGGGACTGAAGGCCTAGGGAAGAACCACCCACCTAACTCCTCCCCTTCCATCCCCACGTGCAGTGGGGGACTTGGTGAACTTCACAACAAAGCTGCTGTGCTCCAACCTGCCTCAGCCTTGTTTAGCTACCTCAGCAGTGAGTCAGGAGATCCAGGGGTACCCAGGAGGGGCCCTGCCAAAGGCCAGAGCCACAGTTCTCATACAAAGAGCCTGATGTTTACTGGCAGCTGCAGGATGTTTAGTTATGAGCCAAAATTCCCCAGCAGTTCCCTTCTGCACTTCTACTTTTCTGTGGGCAGAACTGCCCAGCCCTTCTGGAGAACTCAAAGCTGGTACCTTACTACACCTGCCTATTTACTAGCACCTCCGTCTGCTCAACTCTGATTTTCTTACTTCCTGTCTGCTTTTCTCTTTGTCTTAAAGCAATTCACAGGAGTTAGCAGTGAGAAAAGGGGTGTCAGTAGAGGAGAGAGGGGATTTTTTTTTTTTTGAGAGAGTCTCATTATGTCGCCTTCGGTAGAGTGCCGTGGCATCACAGCTCTCAGCAACCTCAAATTCTTGGGCTCAAGTGATTCTCTTGCCTTAGCCTCCGGAGTAGCTGGGACTATAGGCACCCACCACAACACCTGGCTACTTTCAGAGACGTGGTCTTGCTCTTGCTCAGGCTGGTCTCGAACCTGTGAGGTCAGGGCAATCCACCCACCTCCCCTTCCCAGAGTGCTAGGATTACAGGTGTGAGCCACCGCACCCGGCCTTAGAAGAGGGGTTCTTTAAATTCATTTTACACACATACACATACACAGATCAAGAACCTGGGCCTTGTGAAACCCCGAGGATCAGGATTCCTGGCTAGCTACCTCTGGACACCCTTAACACAGAGTAACGAGAGATTCCTGCCCACCCCAGCACTTTCTACTAGTCTCTTTTTGTTTGTTTGTTTACTTGTGATACAGAGTCTCAAGCTATCACCCTGGGTAGAGTACCCTGGCATCAAAGCTCACAGCAACCTCCAACTCTTGGGCTTAAGCGATTCTCTTGCCTCAGCCTCCCAAGTAGCTGGGACTATAGGCACCTGCCACAACACCCGGCTATTTTTTGGTTGTAGATGTCATTGTTGTTTGGCAGGCCCGGGCTGGATTCAAACCCGCCAGCTGTGGTGTATGAGGCTGGCGCCTTAGCCGCTTGAGTTATAGGCACCAAACCGCAATCAGTGTTTTTATCTCCTATTTATAGATAAGAAAACCTGAGTGGTGACTGGTTAAGCAAATTAGGCATGTGATGGCATTGGAACTCTAAATGCAGGCCCCAAGGCCTGGGTCATTAACAGCTGCTTCTAGTATAAACGGCCCTAATCATAGTTCCTGGGAAAGAATGTTTTCCTTTCCAATATATAGTAAATTTTTGCTTATTGTAATTCAGTAGACAAACCAGATACATTAGACCAGTGTCTGTGCAGACTATTAGGTGGATCAGAGGTGGACACCTGGCCTGGGGCAGCTTGCCATTGGCTGGTTAATGGCTCATGAAGATGCCTTGGGCAAAGAGCTCTTCCCAAAGGCGTGCCAAGGAGCAAAGTCATTTGGTCTAGGTCTTTCAGGCATCTGGGTAGTTGACAAAGAGAGGAAAATAGCACAGAACCATTATAGGAAAAAGGCAGAGAGATACCAGAGGGAATGATGCCGGGCAGGAGAGAGACAAAGGGAACAGCCAGTCCCTCCAGCTGCCTCAGCCCCTGAACAGCTCTGGGTTCCAGTGTGTACGTCTGTGATAAACTCTGCCTCTCCTAGAGGCCTCAGTGTTTCTCTGCTTCCTGCAGCCAAGGGAGCCTTTCCACCCTGCCGCTTCGCCCCAGAGCTGTGGCTCCTGTCAGCCACCCAACAGGAAGAGATGTGGGGTGTGAGATGTCTCTGAGATTTCGCTTTCATACATGGCTGATCTTCCAGATTTCTGCGGCCCTCCTTTCCTCTCTGCCCAGGCCAAGAAACTCAGCTCATTACGGTCTCGAGCGAGGCGGGCCTCTGAATCCAGGTGGCTAATCTGGCTCTTTGGGGATCAACTTTACAAAGATCAAAATTTGTGAATCAGAGAACATATTCTATAATAAGGTGAATGTGTAGTTTTGATTTACAAACGTTGAGATTGTGTGCCAAGGGTAAAGATTTTTGCAAATACAAAGGCAGCTTGTTTCCAGTAAGAGAATACTTACTACACTGCGGAGCAATGTGATTGCCTTACAAAATCGGTTTTGGAAACACCTTTCTGTGATTAAAAGACGCAATATTTGGTAGAAGGGAATCATTTGGAGGAATTTTCTATCCCAAGGAAAAACAGGAGGATACTTTTCTATTCAGATCTTTTTTTTTTTTTTCTCTCTCTCTCTTTTTTTTGAGACAGAGTTTCACTCTGTGCTCTGGGTTGAGCACTATGGCATCATCATAGCTCACAGCAACCTCAAACTCCTGCCTCAGCCTCCCCAATAGCTGGGCCTACAGGCACCCGCCACAACGTCCCACTAGCTTTTTTTTTTTTTTTCTAGTTTTAATAGAGACAAGGTCATGCTCTTGCTCTGGCTGGTCTCACACTCCTGAGCTGAAGCAATACACCAGTCTCGGCCTCCCAGAGTGCTAGGATTACAGGAATGAGCCACTATGCCTGGCCTACTCGCTTAGATCTTATAAAAGGAAGTATAATCTTACATACATACCACCTAAAACTAGCTTTTGTACTTTTGTCTTTTTTTCTTACTCACTTTTCCCTTTAGCTGTAATTTTTTTAAGCTGCATCATATTCTATTGTGTTCAAACTTCGGGAAGGGGCCACTTGCCTGAATACTCTTTACCTGTTTTAACAAGAAGCTTTAACTAAGAGAGCCCCAGGTGTTTAAATCAGAGCACTTCAAAAGGCAGCTGGCTCTGCAATCCTGGATATAATAGTCCAAACAAATATGATTCAGCTTGAATTTGTGGTAATGCCAAGAGCTTTCCAACCAGGACTATCCTGACATAATACAAAATTCAGAAAGTATATGCAGTCTTTCAAAGCTAAGGTATAATGGTTCAAGCCTCTGTTTTTGGTTAGGGAGGTAAGAAATGAATGAATCAGGTAAGAAATGTATGTTGCAAATAAAAACAACAGGGAAAAACAAACAAAAACACACATGTAAGTGAGAGGTCTCGTACGCTCTCCCAACACTTAAGTCAGGGGATAAATATTTTGGTTTTCTGCCTCCTGTAGTAGAAGGGCAATAAGGAAAAAGGTTTTAGGTAAGCCAAGCCAACCCCAGCACCCATGTAGACAGAGAAGTAGAGAGAGAAGCACCCTGAAGTCACCCACGGGGATAGAAAGCCCTCAGGCTCATCCCCTATGAGGCAAAGTCCCATCCTAGTCAAGACCATGCTGAAACACTAATAGCTGTCTGGTTAGTGGCCAATATGCTACCTGAATGTCATAGTTATGGTCAGGCAGAGAAAAGATGACTTTCAGAGAAAGTCCACAGGGAGGAAGCCCTGTCTGAAAAGGAGATGGCCTGAGTGAAGAAGGGTCCCCACACCTCTGCCCAGCTCCTGGCTGCCTGATTCTTCAGTTCTCAGGACTTACAGTGATTCTTCTGGAGCATTGACTCCTAAGGTTAAATTAAATGACTTTGCTAAGTGCTCCTATACTACCTTGAAATTACCTCTCACCATCTAACTTTCTTGGGTGCAGTGGCTCACTTCTATAATCCTACCACTTTGGGAGGCCAAGGTGGGCCTTGAGGTCAGGAGTTCAAGACCAGCCTGAGCAAAGGGAGACCTTGTCTCCACTAAAAATAGAAAAATTAGCCAGGTGTGGTGGCAGGCGCCTGTAGTCCCAGCTACTTGGGAGGCTGAACCCAGGAGTTTGAGGTTGCTGTGAGCTAGACTGAAGCCACAAATGATATGGCTGTATATGCACATATTTTCTATTTTTGAGATAGTCTCTATCCCTTGCCTGTGGGATAGAGTCTATCTCAAAAATAGAAAATATGTGCATATACAGCCATATCATTTAAAGGTTTGATGTCTTTTTTTCTCATTAGACATAAACTTCTATGAGAATAGAGTACATCTCTCTCAAGTTCACCGATATTTCTTTAAGTACTTAACATAATTTTAGGCACATAACAATTGTTCAGTAAATTTTTACTAGGTAGAAATAAACTGATTTGGCTCTCCTGAGTGGAATTAAACTGTTGTGCTCCTTCACAAATTATCGCATTTATAATTATCGTAATTATATTATTTGTAATTATTTGCCTAAAATCTGTTTTCCTCATTAGATTATTAGCTTTAGGAAAGCAGGGACAAAATCAGTTCAATTTATCTGGAATTTATCATAGTATCTAGCATATAAATAGGCATAAATATTCTATAAACACTTGTTGAATGGATAAGTATTTTTTTTTTTCTAGAGACAGAGTTTCACTATGTCACCCTGGGTAGAGTGCAGTGGTGTCACAGCTCACAGCAACCTCAAACTTTTGGGGTTAAGCGATTCTCTTGCCTCAGCCTCCCAAGTAGCTGGGACTACAGGTGCCCACCACAATGCCTGGCTATTTTGTTGTTGTTGTTGTTTAGCAGACCCGGCTGGGTTCAAACCCGTCAGCCCTGCTGTATGTGGCTGGTGCCCTAACTGCTGAGCTATGGTCGCCGAGCTAGATACTTAACGATACATAAAACTGTAACCTCTTTGACACTGAGTTTCCTGATTTATAATGATAATCTCCCATAAATTACCATAATGATTAAATGTTATGCATGAATATAAACTCAATAAATACTTTTTTTTTTTGCAATTGTTTGTGGGTTGTGTCGTATGTGTGTGTTGTGTCTGAAGTGGATGCGGGCCCCTGAGATGAGTGTCTGTCTTCTAGTTTTTCTTTCTTTTTCTTTTTTTTTTTGTTTTGCAGTTCGGCCAAGGCTGGGTTTGAACCGGCCACCTTCAGCATATGGGGCCCGCGCCCTACTCACTGAGCCACAGGCGCCGCCCCTAAATGCTATGCATGGGTGTAAACTGAATAAATACTTCTCCCCATTGTGAATCCAGAGACTGAAGTTTTGGAGTTTGCAATAGGATAAAAATGGAGAACAGGGAATTCAGGAAATTTATCTGGGATTTGGTCCTAGAAGCATTAATCTCCAAAAGGTCCAGATTAAGGGAGTAAGGGAGTGTATTAGTTTTCTAATGCTGCCATAAAAAGCCCCACGGACTGGGTGCTTTGAACCATAGAAGTTTATTTTCTCACCACCCTGTAGGCTAGAAGTCTTGAGGTCCAGGTCTCAGCTGTGTTGGTTTCTTCTGAGGCCTCTCTCCTCAGTGGTTTATTTATTTATTTATTTATTTTGAGACAAAGTCTCAATTTGTTACTCTCTGTAGAGTACCATGGTGTCATAGATCATAGCAACCTCAAATTTTTTTTTTTTTTTTGGCAATTTTTGGCTGGGGCTGGGTTTGAACCCACCACCTCCGGCATATGGGGCTGGCGCCCTACTCCTTTGAGCCACAGGCCTTGCCCTAGCAACCTCAAATTCCTGGGCTCAAGTGATCCTCTTGCCTCAGCCTCCCAAGTACCTGGAACTATAGGCTCCTGCCACACGTCTAGTTATTTTTAAAGACAGGGGTCTCACTGTAGCTCAGGCTGGTCTCGAACTTCTGAACTCAAGCAATTGCTTGCCTCTGCCTCTCGGAGTGCTAGGATAACAGGTGTGAGCCACCATGCCTGGCCTTCTCTCAGTATCTTCTCATGGTCTTCCTTCTGTGCTGTCTGCATTCTAATCTGTTCTTGTGAGGACACCAGTTGTCCTGGGTGAGGGCCTATACCCCAATGACTTCATTTGTCTTAATTATTACTTTTAATACCTTATCTTTAAATAAATTCTGAGGTATGGGGGGGTTGGAGCTTCAATATGTGAATTTGAAGGTAACATAATTCAGCCCATAACAGGGGGCACTGGCATATGCTACCACTGTCCCCTCAATTCAAAAAATACTTCATTAGGCTGGGCTCAGTGACTCACACCTATAATCCCAGCACTTTGAGAGTCCAAGGTGAATAGATTGATTGAGCTTAGGAGTTCCAGACCAGCCTGAGCAAGAGTGAGACCCTGTCTCTACTAAAAATAGAAAAATTACTTGGGCATCGTGGCAGACATCTGTAGTCTTAGCTACTTGGGAGACTGAGGCAGGAGGTTCTCTTGAGTCAAAGAATTTGAGTTTGCTGTGAGTTATGATGATGCCACAGTACTCTACCCAGGGTGACAGAGGGAGACTCTGTCTCAAAAAAATAAAATAAAAACAAAACAATAAAACAAAAAAATATCTTGTACATAATCTTCTGGTGGAGGATAACAATTTTTAAAATGCATACAACTTGCTCACAGGGTGGTGTACCAGTCACTCACACCTCCACATGAATTGCTTTATTGAGCAGAATCAGTGACCCGGGTCAAAGAGGAGGTCAAGAAGCGAGAAATGAGTCATTTTGACTCACAAGTTGCTACTGGGAAGGTCAGAGCTGGGTAGGCCTAGGAATAATGACAAATAATTTTTTTTTGAGTGACATTAGCCCATTTCTTTTGCTTATTCTTCATGTTAACTCAATGACGAAGATATATTATTATGATCCCCACTTTAGAGTGAGAGAAGCTTATGCACAGAATGATTAGATCAGAGCAGGAATTGGAATCAAAGTCTTCCTGAGGCCAAAACCCACAATTGTACCCTCTATGTTTAGGGACAGTTTATAACAAGAATATAGGAGTGTCAAGAGGAGGTGGGGAGGCAGCAAAAATAAACAAAAATGTATGCGCCCATTTGGCCACATGGATTGGAGGCTGAGAGTGCCAGGAATAGAGATGTCAAATGCCCTGTGAGTTACCCTCTTACCCCAACACTACCTCAGCTTCATAAGTACAAGTCATGTCTATGCAGGAATGGCTGGGGCTCAGCCCTGGATGGTCCCCATTTTGGAAAGCCTGTGGGGACAGATCTTGTTCTTAAGCCACTCCATGAATCAGGGCATTCTCCAGGGCTGTGGTTCTTTACTCCATTGGACCCTGTAGCCCTTTATTAAAACAAATATTTATAACATTTCCCTTGTCAAAATGAAATTAAATACTTAGATAATAAAACCTACCAACACACATAATTTCAGGGAAAACATAACATTATCTAGAGTGACCAACAATCCTGGTTTGCTGGGAGTGAGGGGTTTCTCTGGGACACAGGATTTTCACTATTAAGCCTTAACTGTAATACAAAGGACAAATAGGCCAGGTGTGGCAGCTCACCCCGGTAATCCTAGCACTCTGGGAGGCCAAGGTGGGTGGATTGCATGAACTTAGGAGTTTGAAATCAGTCTGAAAAATACA
This sequence comes from Perodicticus potto, assembly GCA_963574655.1. Taxonomy (NCBI): domain Eukaryota; kingdom Metazoa; phylum Chordata; class Mammalia; order Primates; family Lorisidae; genus Perodicticus; species Perodicticus potto. Next base: position 43,531 of record CAUYRH010065805.1, on the reverse strand, counting down.
AAATAATTAGCCAAGCACAGTGGTATACTGAGGAAGCTGAAGCAGGAGGATCGCTTGAGCCCAAGAGTTTGGGTTGCTGTGAGTTATCATGACACCATGACACTCTACTTACCCAGGGCACCAAGGCTCTGTCTAAAAAAAAAAGAAAGAAAATTGTCAAATAAAAGGAGAGCAAGTAAAAATAAATTCACATGGCTCACACCTGTAATCCTAGCACTCTGGGAGGCCGAGGCAGGCGCATTGCTTGAGCTCAGGAGTTTGAGACCAGCCTGAACAAGAATGAGACCCCCATCTCTACTAAAAATAGAAAAATTAGTTGGGCATGTGGCAGATGCCTGTATTCCCAGCTATTCAGGAGACTGAAGCAAGAGTTTCACTTGAGGGCGGAACCTGTGGCTCAGTGAGTAGGGCGCCGGCCCCATATACCGAAGGTGGCCAAATTACAACAAAAAAAATAGCCCGGGGATGTGGCAGATGCCTGTAATACCAGCTACTCAGGAGGCTGAGGCAAGAGAATCGCCTAAGCCCAACAGCTAGAGGTTGCTGTGAGCTGTGATGTCACAGTACTCTACTGAGGGCGATAAAGTGAGACTCTGTCTCTAAAAAAAAAATTGAGTTTCACTTGAGTCCAGAAGTTTAAGTTGCTATGAACCATGGTATTCTATCCAGGGCAACAGAGTGAAATAAATTAAGTAACTGATTAATTAACATATTGGAAACTTTGCTTGGGCCAGGTTATGCTAGAAGATACATCAGTTGGTTACACTTCCTATGATGAATGAGTATCCATACACTTAGGATGAGCGCTCTCTTGTAAGAGGATACAAGAGAAAAATATATATATGAGAAATATAAGAAAATAAAAGAACAAGGGTGTGGGCTATACTAGCATAAAATCTAGCATTTAGAGAAATTTTAATTCATGGCTGTAAGAGAAGAGAAAGTGCCAGTTCAGTTGGAGTAGGATAACATGCGGAACAAATTACATCACATCCAAGTTGAAAGCCTGGGGTAACCAGTAGCCGGGGTGAAGATCTGGATATCATTATAAACATAAGGTGTCCACATGTGCATTTTATGCTATCACAAAGTGTATGGGACAGGACAGTGTCTCTTTTCTTGAAATCTCTCTGTGCTTTGAGGCATCTATTTAGGCTCTAATACTCAAAATGATCTTCGGGCCCATGCACTTGAATGGAACCAGGAACTAGAAGGTAGATGAAGGGAGGAAATAGACACAGGAGCAACCTGGAGCGGGTGTGGAAGAGCTCGAGGCACAGAATAACCCCCAAATAAATGAAAATCCTTTCATCTGTTCTTTTTTCTTTCTTTCTTTTTCTTTTTTTTTTTGAGACAGAGTCTCTCTCCGTTACCCTGGGTAGAGTGCTGTGGTATCATCATGGCTCACAGCAACCTCAAACTCTTGGGTTCAAGAGACCCTCTTGCCTCAGCTGCCTTAGTAGCTGGGACTACAGGTGTCCAACAGGACACCCAGCAGTTTTTCTATTTTTAGTAGAGATGGGGTCTCGCTCTTGCTCAGGCTGTTCTCAAACTCCTGAGCTCAAGCAATCCACCTGCGTTGGCCTCCCAGAGTGCTAGGATTACAGGTGTGAGCCACCACGCCTGGCCTGAAAATCCTTTCATCTTGTTATTTTCGTATTATGGATTTCATATCAAAGCACTAAATTTGTTTTTTATTTTTATTTTTTTGTAGAGACCATCACCCTCAGTAGAGTGCCGTGGCGTCACACAGTTCACAGCAACCTCCAACTCCTGGGCTTAGGTGATTCTCTTGCCTCAGCCTCCCGAGTAGCTGGGACTACAGGTGCCCACGGCAACGCCAGGCTATTTTTCTGTTTTTGCAGTTCGGCGAGGCTGGGTTTGAACCCGCCACCTTCAGTATATGGGGCCAGCGCCCTACTCGATGAGCCACAGGTGCCACCCTTATTTTTATTTTTTTGAGACAGAGCCTCAAGCTGTCACCCTGAGTAGAATGCTGTGGCGTCACAGCCCACAGCAACCTCCAACTCCTGGGCTCAAGGGATTCTCCTGTCTCTGCCTCCCAAGTAACTGGGACTACAGGTGCCTGCAAAAACGCCCAGCTATTTTTTGGTTGCAGCCATCATTGACGCATGGTGGGCCTGGGCTGGATTCGAACCGACCAGCTCAGGTGAATGTGGCTGGTGCCTTTGCTGCTTGAGCCACAGGCACTGAGCCAATTTTTTTTTTGGCTGGGGCCAGGTTTGAACCTGCTACCTCTGGTATATGGGGCTGGCACCCTACTCCTTTGAGCCACAGGTAACGCCCGTATTTTCTGTTTTGGATTTTGTGTTTTTTTTGCAGTTTTTGGCCGGGGACAGGTGTGAACCCACCATCTCTGGTATATGGGGCTGGCACCCTACTCCTTGAGCCACAGGTGCTGTCCCAAAGCACTAAATTTGTTAAAATATAGAATGGTAATAATATGACGTATTTACAACTTTTAGTCATAAAATTCAATGAGATCAATTCTGCATCTGTTGAAAGGAGTGGCAAATCAATCTTCTATGCTACACATTTGCACAGGATAGCTACAAATGTAGATTGGTACAGGTGTGGCATTCTGGTGAGTCAAATGCCATAAGCAGCATTGCAGGAGGTGATCTACTTTCTGAAATGGTGATCAAAGTCCCAGACAAAACAGAATACAGGCTCAGCACCTGGAGTTCAGTCGTTAGGGCGCCAGCCACATGCATTAGGGCTGGAGGGTTTGAACCTGGCCAGGGCCTGCTAAACAAAAATGACAACAATAACAACAAAAATAGCCAGGCATTGTGGGGGCACCTGTAGTCCCAGTTACTTGGGAGGCTGAGGCAAGAGAATCGCTTAACCCCGAGAGTTTGAGGTTGCTGTGTGCTGTGACACCACGGCACTCTACTGAGGGCAACATAGTGAGACTCTGTCTCAAAAAAAACAGAATATCATCTTCCCTCTAGTTGAATGCTTTCCTAAATGGATCATACTGAAGCCAGAAAAGCAGCTTGCCAGATGGAGCCTGAGAAGCTGAGCTGAAGCAGGACAGCTGACCTAGTCTGCTCAGCCTTCCCCACACTCCCTCCATGGTTATCTAGTTAAGGTTTCACCATAACTGTATGGGTGTTTATCTCAGGAGACTTAAGGAAGTAGTCACACATAGACAATAGGTGTTGTGATAGTGTAAGAGTAAAGGTTACTTTGACGATACGATGTTTTCTTTAATAATTTTCCTAGACACTTTGTTAAAATGAAAAATCGCCTTTCTGTTGTTTAAACATTAACATTCTAACATTGTTAGAATGGAGACTACTTTGATGTTACCGTCTATCAGATAAAGTTAAAATTTCCTAGGTTGGTTTCCTTGTATTTCATTATAAAAGTTATTAGAATTGTAACTGAGGCAGAACAGAAGTGAGAGCTACTCTCGCTGTACTCCAGAAAGACTGTCTGTCTGACGAATTAAACTTGTTGGACCTAAACCCTGTTTCTGCATATTGGCTGATAGTGACAGGTGGCTGGACCCTTTGTCCAGTAGCAGTGTTTATAAGTACGGTGAAATTGGATTTTAGGTTTGAAGATTATAAACAGGTTTTCCACCTCTATGAACTTTGATCTGTTGGCACATTTGATGATCTCATGTGATAAGGGAAAATTCTCTGTTGAATGGGTCATCTCATTGCAGAAGCATGTCTCTCCTCCCCGGCCTCAGCGCACTGAAGACCAGAAGGGTCCACTCACACATTTCCAAATAGCCTCAGCTGAGACCCACTTTTTTGGGTGCCATCATACAGGTGAGGAAACCCTAAGGGCTAATAGAATTAAAGGCCTACCTGTAAAGTGGGGATAAAAATATCTGCCTTGGGGCGGCGCCTATGGCTCAATGGGTAGGGCGCCGGCCCCATATACCAAGAGTGGCGGGTTCAAACCCAGCCCCGGCCAAATTGCAACAAAAAAATAGCCAGGCGTTGTGGCAGGCACCTATAGTTTCAGCTACTCGGGAGGCTGAGGCTAGAGAATCGCCTAAGCCCAGGAGCTGGAGGTTGCTGTGAGCTGTGTGACACCATGGCACTCTACAGAGGGTGATAGAGTAAGACTCTTTCTCTACAATTAAAAAAAAATCTGCCTTGTAGAGAATTATGAGAATTAAAATAAAATAATAGTACAATAGGTTGGGTGCAGGGGCTCATGCCTGTAATCCCAGCACTCTGGGAGGCCAAGGCAAATGGATTGCCTGAGCTCAAGAGTTCAAGACCAGCCTGAGCAAGAGCAAGACCCTGTCTCTAAAAATAACTGAGAGACTGTTGTGTCTCGATCCTTGAGGGGACAAGCCTCCAAAGTGTTGGAGAGGATTAGGGCAACCCGAAGCCTGCCTGATTGGGCTTTTCTCTACCAGAAATGGCCCAGAGTCTCTGAAGATCCAGAGAATCAATAATCATGAAAGGGGCCAGGCCCTCCAAGCTCCTTGGGTACATCCAGTGATGAGATCAGCTGGAGATAGCCATTTAATTTCCATCCTTTGCTTTGCATATAGAAAGTGTCCAGGCTCAGCACCTGTGGCTCAACGGGCTAAGGCGCCAGCCACGTACACCTGAGCTCACGGGTTTGAATGCAGCCCGGCCCGCCAAACAGCAATGGTGGCTGCAACCAAAAAAAAAAATGGCCGGGCGTTGTGGCGGGCGCCTGTAGTCCCAGCTACTTGGGAGGCAGAGGCGGGAGACTCGCTTGAGCCCAGGAATTGGAGGTTGCTGTGAGCTGTGATGCCACGACACTCTACCCAGGGTGACAGCTTGAGGCTCTGTCTCCAAAAAAAAATAAAATAAAATAAATGAAAACCTCTTTACCACTAACTAGTTCAACTTCAGCAAAGCTTCAATTTTTTCTTTGGTAAAATAAAGATGATGATTCTTCACTGGATACAAAAATATGATTTGAAGGAAGAATTGGCAATATAATGATTCATACAGTACATCTAGAAACTAGCAACAACTTACAAATAAAACTGATGTTTAAGCAACACTCTAAATAAAGCAGAATAAGAGGAGATAGGTAACAGAGAAATAGATGGGACCAAAACCATGACGATGGTTTTGAATCTAAATATATCAACAATTGCATTAAATATACATAGTCAGTTCCTATTCCTTTATTTTTGTTCTAGTTGAAATTGTGACTAGGGTCTTATTCATGAATTCTCTCCCTAGTCAAATAAAATTAAGAGTTATCCCACACTTTTTTTCCAGGATGTTAATAGTTTCATATCTTAGATTTATCCATTGTGAGTTAATTGTCATACGTGGTGAGACCTGTGGAAACAGTTTCAGTTTTATTGTATGTGGCTAGCAAGTTCTGCCAGCATCATTTATTCAATAAGGAATCATTTCCTCAGCATTTGCTCCTGTTTGCTTTGTCAAAATCAGATGCATTACAAGGCTGGTTTCTTCTCTAGATGGTCCAATATATGCCTCTATTTTTATGCCAATACCAAGCAGTTTCAATCACTATAGACTTGTAATAATCTGAAGTCTGGTAAAGTGATGACTCTAGATTTGTTCTTATTTTGTAGTATTGTGTTGGCTATTTGGGTTTTTTTCTGATTCCATACAAATTGCAGAACTATTTTTTCCAGACCTGCAGAGTGTGACGTTTGTGTTTTAATGGGAATTGCATTGAATCTGTAAATCACTTTGGGTAATATAAAAATTTTAACAATTTTGATTCTTCTGAGCCATGAGCACACTATGATCTTCCTTTGATTGACATCCTGGTCAAGTTAAAGAGTTTCTGCGCAGTGGAGGACACAATCAACAAAGCAAAAAGACAACCTACAGAATGGGAGAAGATATTTGCATGCTACATATCCAACCAAGATCTGATAACCAAGCACTAGACAGAACTCAAGCAAATAATCAAGAAAAAGTCAAACAACCCCATTAAAAAGTGGGCAAGAGAAATGAACAGGAACTTTTCTCATGCAGACAGACTACATAAAGCATGTCCAACAGAAACATGAAAAAAATGCTCATTGTCTGTAGTCATCGGAGAAATGAAAATCAAAGCCACCCTGAAATATCATCTGACGCTAGAGATAATGACTTACATCATAAAGTCCCAAAATAACAGATGCTGGTATGGATGCAGAGAGAAAGAAACACACACATATTGTGGGTGGGACTGCAGACTATTCCAACACTATTGGAAGGTAGTAAGAAGATTCCTCAAAGAGCTAAAAGTAAACCTACCATTTGATCCTGCAATCCCATTACTAGGTAAAGGGGAAAAAAGGCTTATTACCATAAAGACACTTGCACTCAAATTTTTATAGCAGCACAATTCACAATCGCAAAGATGTAGAAACAACCCAAGTGTCCTTGAACACAAGAATTGATTAATAAATTATGGTATACATATACCATGGAATATTATTCAACCATAAAAAAAACAGAGATTATGTAACTTTTATGCAACAACCTGGATGGTATTGGAGACAATTGTTGTAATGAAGTATCACAAAAATGGAAAAACAAACCACATGTACCTAGTTCTAAATTGAAACTAGTAGATTAACACCTATTTGCTCACAGGAGAGAAAAACTCAATGAAGTTCAAGAATAAGGAGAAGAGGAGAAGGGAAGGGGTTGAGTAAACTCCTACACAATGGATACATTACATGGGCATTTGGCACACTATCTGGGTGTGGGACCACCTATAAATTGGATTTTAACCTTACAAATGCAAACTATGAAATCTATTTGTACTCCCACACTAATATAAAATGAATATATATACATACATACATACACACATAGTCAAAACACACCACCAATTAAAATTAAGAGATTGCCACATTGTTAAAGAAGGATCAATCAATTTTTGTTCTCTACAGGAACTTGATTTTGAATAATGGCATAGATCAACTAAAATTAAAAGGATAGCGGGAAAGATATACCATGCCACTAATAATAAAAGAAAACTATAGTGAAGAGATTAATTCAAAGTAAACATCAAATCAATAACTTTTACTAGGGATAAAAAGATAAATTAAAAAATGATAAAGGGATACGCATTTAGTAAAGAGCTTAAAATTCATAAAGCAAAAGCTGATAAAAATGAAAAGAGATATAGGAAAATTTATAGTTGTACTTGGAGACATCAATAATCTTTTTTCAGCAATGGGAATACAAAGAAGACAAATATTGAAATATAGATTTGAACATCATCAGCCAACTTAGTTGAAATGTGTGGAACAGTCCACTCAGTAATAGGCATTCTTTTTAAAACTCATATGAAACTTCACCATATTGTCAGCCATAAAACAAATGTTGACTAATTTAAAATAATTAAAATAATACAAAATATTTTCCTGGAAGGAAAACAATTAAACTAGAAATCAATAACAAACTAAAGTGGGAAATTTCAAACTATTTGGAAATTAAGTTGTATATGGTTATATGTCTAAATTACCCATAGTAAAGCTTGTAGGGAAATTCTGGGAAGATGGCTGACTGGCAGCAACCCTCAGCAGAGGCTCCTGAGCAGAGGAAGAAAAACCGAATGGAATCAGACTCTATGAAGCCAAAGGTGGGGAGCTCAGCCAAGAAAGAAGTTCAGCAAGCAGTAACTCCAAGGAAAAGCATTCAAAAAAATAAATTACAGGTACAAAGCCTATCAATTAGAGGACAGAAGACCCCTCTACCAAGCAGGAGGCCTGCCACGGGCCATCTGCCAATGAGCAGGGAACAAAAGACCTCTCATTTTAACTCACTGGAGAGAACCACTAAACTCCAGGTCTCTTTCTCCAGGGAGGTCCCACTTATGAACCCACCCTGCCCGGGATAAAATTGAACAGATGTTTTCCCCCACAAGTCCAAACTCCCAGTCCACCCTTTCCCCTTTCAATGGAGATCTGAAGTTCTGACCCGTGCAGAGCACAGAGTATTTGGTCTTAAGAGATCTAGGCATAGTGTGGACTGCCAACTATCAGAACAGAATCTGTGACTAATGGGGAAGAAAGAGGGTATAGGAAGAAAGGGACACTCGGCAGGAGAAGGAGGAGTCCCCTGGTTATGACTATGCCCAGCCAATGGTAGTGTTGACTCTCAGTTCAGATTGTTTCTAGTGGGAAGGGGTGAAGAACCCCTGGCTCTGATGGCACCCACAGGGGGAGAGTGGTTGCCACACATGGACTGAGTTTGGGCCTGCAAGCAGAGGCTTGATAGGCGTGGATTGCAACCTGAGGTTGTGGTCCCCTGAATCCAACAGAACCCTCAAGCAGTGGCATACTTGTGTGAACCAAGACCTGAGGGCTAGGCGTGGTCCCCTGGCTCTAGCGAGGCTGGTGTGCAGAGGCTTACTGGGTGAGGGCTGAGACCTGCAGGTGGAGTATGGTGCCCTGACTCTAACAGAACCTGTGAACAGAGGCTTGCCAGGATGTAGACTGAGACTGGCAGGAGGGGGCATCGTTCCCTGACTCCAACTGGTCTGGCAAGCAGAGGTTAGCTGGTGTGGACTGAAACCGGTGGGCAAGGGCATTGCCCCTGGCTCCAACTGGGCCTGTGAGCAGAATAGCAGACAACAGTGTGGTCTGACTCTGGTGAGTGGGAGTATGAATCCTTGGCTCCAATTGTGCTGTTGGAGACCCTTGAATCCCTCTCTGTTGGGCAGGGTTTGCACTGCCTGAGACAATTTGGTTGGAACTTGTGTCTAGGGCTGTTCACTCGGGGACATTCTGAGGTTGACCTTCAAAGTTCTATAACAGAAAAGAACCAAAGAGTGGGGGCTGGGTGCTGCAACTGTTTGTATCTCCTCATGGTCAAGATTTAAACCTAATACTGTCGATTCTTAGGATAGAGTAGAGGTTGGCTGATATCAAAACAGAGCTAGCTTGCATTATCTCACAAAGTAGGTCCTCAGAGTCTCTGGCCAAAACTCTGAAAGGGGCCTTTGAAAGGTTTTAGGAGACAAGCCACAATTACAAAGCCTAGTGCTTTGGTAAGGGGCTATCTCTATTACCTGGGAACCCCAATTCAATATCACCCTACCAGTTCTAATAATCAAACAGTGGAAAATAAACATGGTCCAGACCCAATAGAAGAACTCTGGAAACATGAATAACCAGAGTAGATCAACCCCTCCCCAAGAAATGACAAAGGAGATATAACTGAAGATTCCATGCATAGACAAATGGCAGCAATTTCAGAAATTGAATTCAGAATATGGATTGCAAATAAGATAAATAGAATGGAAGAAAAGATAGAAACTGAATTCCAAAGAGTAGTTCCAAAGTTGTCTCAAGAAACTAATGAATTTAAAGCCCAAGTCACCAAAAATATGGATATGATGAGAAAAGAGATAGCAGAGCTCAAGGAAATGAAAAAGTTAGTTGAGGAGCTCCAAAACACAGTAGAATCCCTCAGTAATAGAGTTGACCAGGCAGAAGAAAGGATCTCTTAAACTGAAGACAAAGCTTTGGAACATTCCCAAACACTCAAAGAGGCAGACAAACGGACAGCAAAATCTCATCATTCTCTGAGAAAGTTGTGGGATCACTCCAAAAGACCAACCATTCATCTTATAGGAATTTCCAAAGGAGAAGAGGATGGTCCTAAAGTACATATGCTCTACTCTAAGAGATTTTGGAGGAGAATTTCCCAAGCATTGCAAGAGATACAGAACTTCAGTTAGCAGATAGTTTCAGAACCCCAGAGAGACTCAGTCCAAAAAAAGCATCTCCTAGACATATTGCGATTAACAGTGCCAAAGTTAAGACAAAGGAGAAAATTCTGCAAGTAACCAGATGTAAGAAAAGCATCACCTACAAAGGGAGAAATATCAGAATGACTGCAGATATCTCAGCCAAAATGTTTCAAGCCAAAAGAAGATGGTCATCAACCTTCAATCCCTAAAACAAAACAACTCCCAGTTCAGGATCCTGTATTCAGCTAAACTGAGTTTCATTTATGATGCAGAAATCAAATAATTTAATAACATAGACATGTTGAAGAAATTTGTCGTAACTAAACCAGCTCTCCAGGGTATTCTCAGACCCATCCTCCGCAATGAGCAGTGCAATGCTCTACCTCCAAAGTAAACTCACCCAGAAATTTCTGAACAAAACCCAACTTCCACAGTCATGAAAGGATTAAAAATATCTACCAGACATCTGAAAATCATGACATCTGAAACACAACCAGGCTTATCAATTCTCTCAAATAATATGAATTGGTTTAAATTGTCCTCTAAAGAGGCACAGGCTGGCTGACTGGATACATAAACTCAGACCAGATATCTGTTATATACAAGAATCTCACCTTACCTTAAAGGATAAAAAATAGACTCAGGGTGAAGGGATGCCCTTGTATATTACAGGCAAATAGAAACCAGAAAAAAGCAGAGGTTGGAAATTTTAGTAGCAGATACAATTGGCTTTAAACCAACAAAGATAAAGAAAGATAAAGAAGGTCACTACATATTTGTCAAGGGAAACACCCAACATGAAGAGATTTCAATAATTCACATTTATGCACCCTACCAGAATGCTCCTCATTTCATAAAGCAGACCCTAATGGACATGAACAACTTGATATCTTCCTGCACTATAATAGTTGGAGATTTTAACACCCCTTTGACAGTTTTGGATAGATCCTCCAAGAAGAAACTAAACAAAGAAATATTAGACTTAAACCTGACCCTAGAACAAATGGACTTTACAGACCTCTGCAGAACATTTCACCCTAATAAAACTGAATATACATTCTTCCCATTAGCCTACAGGCCATCCTCCAAAATAGAGAATATCCTAGGACACGAGTCTAACCTCAACAAATTTAAAAGTATAGAAATTATTCCTTGTATCTTCTCAGACCACCGTGGAATAAAAGTTGAACTCAACAGCAATGAGAACCTTTATACTCAAAGTCATGGAAGCTAAATAATCTTAGATTGGATAATAGCTGGGTGAAAGACCAGATTAAGAAGGAAATTACCAAATTTTTGGACCAAAATGATAAAGAATGTCACATGTGACTTCTGACACCACTTGTCTGGGCCCAGGACTGGCCAGGTCTTGGGCTGGCTTAACTAGGTTCCGAACACAGAGCACTAAGTTACCTTGCTCGGAAACAAATTCTCTTAGGTGCCTGAGGGCTATCTACTTTAGCTGGAGAGAGAGAGAGAGTCTTAGAGAGAGTAAAGCAGTCTTCTTAGAAAGATAGATCTTAGTCTTTAGCAGAGCTTAGTGATCTTCAGCAGAGAGATGCTCTGCTGGCATTCTGCAGGCAGAAGAGGAGACAGAGTCAGAGTAAGCATGTCCATGATAGAATGCCCATGCTTTTCTACTGCCTTCTCCTCCAGCCTAATATAAAGCTGATCTCGTGCCTCTCAACACCACAGGTGTAGAGACTGCCAATTCACCACTGCTCTCATCTCACAAGCTCTAATGCTTATTAAGAGAGCTAAATCTCTCTCCATGCCCTTTCCACCAAGGTGTTCCATTATTGAGCTATACAGGTATTTCTTATAATTCTCACTCCTCCTAGCCATGGGCTGTATGGCATGCAACAAAAGAAGATACAAATTATCAAAACCTGTGGGATACTGCAAAGGACGTCCTAAGATGAAATTTATAGCACTGGAAGCCTTCATGAAGAAAACAAAAAGAGAGGAAGCCAACGACTTCATGGATCTTCTCAAGCAACTGGAAAAGGAAGAACATTGCAACCCCAAACCCAGCAGAAGAAAAGAAGTAACCAAAATTGGGGCAGAATTAAAAGAAACTGAAAACAAAAGATCATTCAGAAGATCAATGAAACAAAAAGTTGGTTTTACAAAAAGGTAAACAAAATTGATAAACCTTTGGCCAACCTAACCTGAAATAGAAAAGTAAAATCTCTAATATTGTCTATCAGAAACGATAAAGGAGAAATAACAACAGACACTTTAGAAATTAAAAAAAAAAAAAAAAAATCCTCAATGATTCCTACAAAAATCTCTCTTCCCAGAAATATGAAAATGTGAAGGAAATGGACCAATACCTGGAAGCATGCCACCTTCCTAGACTCAACCAGAAAGAATTAGAAATTTTGAATAGACCTATAGCATCAACAATACAAAATAGAAAAGTCCAGGACCAGATGGCTTCACATCCAAATTCTATCAAACTTTCAAGAGGAACTAGTACCCATGTTATACAACATTTTTCAAAGCATAGAAAAAGAAGGAATACTTCCCAACCAATTCTATGAAGTGAATGTCACCCTGATATCCAAACCAGGAAAGGATCCAACAAAGAAAGAAAATTATAGCCATTATCATTAATGAATATCAATGAAAAAATATTTAATAAGATCGTAGCAAACAGAATTCAACAACACATCAAAAAAATTATACACCATGATCGAGTTTATTTTATTCTAGAGTTACAGGGTTGGTTCAACATACACAAATCTATAAATATAATACACACATCAATAAAATAAAAAACAAAGACCACATGATTTTCTCAATTGATGCAGAAAAAGCCTTTGATAATATCCAGCATACTTTCTTGATGAGAATTCTTAAGAAAATTGGCATAGAAGGGACATTTCTTCAACTAATAGAGGCCGTCTGTAGCAAACCCACAGTCAATATCATAATGAATGGTGTAAAAGTGAAAACATTTCCACTCAGATCAAGGCAAGGATGCCCACTGTCTCCACTGCTATTCAACATAGTAATGGAAGTCTTAGCCATCACAATCAGGCAAGAGAAAGTGATCAAGGGTATCCAAATAGGGTCAGAGTATCTCAAACTCTCACTCCTCGCTGATGATATGATCCTATACCTGGAAAATCCCAAGGACTCAACTTCAAAACTCTTAGAAGTGATCAAGGAATATAGCAGCATCTCAAAATCAATACTTACAAGTCAGTAGCTTTGATATATGCCAACAATAGTCAAGCTGAAAAAACAATCAAGGACTCTATGCCTTTTACAATAGTGCCAAAGAAGATGAGATACCTGGGAATTTGTCTAACAAAGGACATGGAAGATCTCTAAAAAGAGAACTATGAAAAACTCTGAGAAAAGAAATAACTGAAGATGTTAACAAATGGGAAAACATACCATGATCATGGTTGGGAAAAGTCAACATTGTTAAAATGTCCATACTACCCAAAGCAATCTACAGATTTAATGTAATCCCTATTAAAGCACCATTGTCATATTTTAAAGAACTTGAAAAAATAGTACTTCATTTTATATGGAATCAGAAAAAAACCTTGAATAGAAAATACATTACTCAGAAATAAGAACAAATCAGTAGGCTCAGTGCCTGTGGCTCAATGGGATAAGGTGCCAGCCACATACACCTGACCTGGCAGGTTCGAATCCAGCCCGGGGCCACCAAACAACAATGACGGCTGCAACGAAAAAATGGCCGGGCATTGTGGCGGGTGCCTGTAGTCCCAGCTACTTGGGAGGCAGAGGCAGGAGACTCACTTGAGCCCAGGAATTGGAGGTTGCTGTGAGCTGTGATGCCATTAGCACTCTATCCAGGGTGACAGCTTGAGGCTCTGTCTCAAAAAAAAGAACAAATCAGGAAGTATCACATTACCAGACTTCAGGCTATACTATAAATCTATAGTGATCAAAACAGCATGCTATTGGCACAAAAACAGAGCAGTAGATTCATGGAACAGAATAGAGAACCAAGAGATGAACCCAACTACTTACCATCATTTGATCTTTGACAAGCCCATCAAAAATATTCAGTGGGATAAAGACTTCCTATTTAACAAATAGTGCTAGGTGAACTGGCTGGTGACCTGTAAAACCCTGAAATTGGACCCCCACCTCTCACCATTAACAAAAATTGATTCTCCTTGGATAAAAGATTTAAACTTAAGACATGAAACTGTAAAAATACTAGAAGAGAGTGCAAGGAAAACACTTGGAGAAATTGGCCGGGAAGAATATTTTATGAGGAGGACCACCCCAGGCAATTGAAGTAACACCAAGAAAACATTACTGGGATCTGATATCAAAAGTAAAAGCTTTTGCACGGCCAAGAGCACAGTAAGTAAAGCAAATAGACAACCTTCAGAATGGGAGAAGATTTTTGCAGGTTATGCTTTCAACAAAGGTCTGAGAACTAGAATCTACAGAGAACTCAAACTAATCAATAAGAAATGAACAAATAATGTCATTTCTATGTGGATAAGGGACTTGAACAGAAACTTCTCTGATGAAGACAGGCACATGGCCTACAAACACACAAAAAAATTCTCATCATCCTTAATCATCATAGAAATGCAAATCAAAACCACTTTCAGATATCATCTAACTCCAGTAAGATTAGCCCACATCACGAAATCCCAAAACTACAGATGCTGGCATGGATGTTGAAAGAAGGAAACACTTCTACACTGCTGGTGAAAATGTAAGCTAACATAACCTTTTTGGAAAGAAGTTTGGAGAACACTCAAGGAACTAAAAGTAGACTTACTGTTCGATCCTGTAATTCCTCTACTAGGTATATACCCAGATGATCAAAAATTATTTTACAACAAAGACATTTGCAACAGAATGTTTATTGCAGCCCAATTCATAATAGCCAAGACATGGAAACAGCCCAAGTGCCCATAGACCCATGAATGGATTAACAAATTTTGGTACATGTACACCATGGAATACTATGCAGCCATTAAAAAATGGAGACTTCTCAAATGGCTTCACTTACGAATTCTCTAACTACTTAAGAAAAAAATAATACAAACTATAAAAACTCTTCCAAAACACAAATGGGGTATAATTTTCTCAATTATTTTAAGAGATAAGCATAATCCTGATGCAAACCTGGAAAATATAAGAAATAAAAGGTCTATATCATTTATAAATAAACATCTTTTCTGTTTACCTGGGTGGAGCTGGAACATATTCTTCTTAATAAAGTATCTCAAGAATGGGGGGGCAAAGTATCCAATGTACTCAATACTACTATGAAATCAATATATAATCACCTATTCAGTCCAGAAAGTAGAAGTGAAGAGGAGAAAGTGGGGGAAAGGGTGAAATGGGAGGAGGAAGGGTATTTGGAGGGACCTCACCTAATGTGCATGATGGAATGGTACATTTCAACACTATTAAGAAATGAGTATAATTGTGATGGATGTGTTATTTAGTTCAATGTAAGCATTTCACATTGTATATCAAAGCAGTACCCTGAACCCCATAAATGCATCAATATACAAAAAATAATTTAAAAAATTTTTTTAAAAATAAAAATAAAATAAAACAAAAAATCTTTTTTAAAAAGCTTTTAATTAGAAAATATTTCACATTAAATAAATATGAAATCAGAAAATATTAAAATATGTAGGATTTAGTGAGAGTGATGCTTAGAAGAAGATTTGTGGCACTAAATGTATATCTTACAAAAGAAGAAATATATATATAGTCAATAATTTAAGAATCTACCTTAAGAAAATAGAAATATATGAGCAAATTAAACCCAAATGAGATAAAAAGAAGGAAACATTACAAAGTAGAAATAAATTAAATAAAACGATTAAAATAGCAGAGAAAATTAATGAAACCAAATGCTTGCTGATTCTTTGAATAAATAAAATTGATAAAATTCTAGCACAATAATCAAGAAAAAAGATTAAAGAAAAAATACTGTATATATAGCTATTATGTACTCATACTAATGAAAAATATAAATAATTTTCACAATTGTGGAGTGAAGTATGAAGTATGGATCTCAGCACAGATCTTCCAAATATCAAAAGAAAAAATTAATATAAACAACTTTAATTCACTAATTTTTGAAATGGAAATATTGAAAAGACACATGCTATGGAGAGTGTACTCAGGTAAAAATAACCAAAATAATTAGCTTTATAACTATTAAGGAATTTGAAATTTTAGTTTAAAATCTTTCTACAAAGACAACTAATGGCTCAGATGGCTTCACTAGTATATTCTCTAACTAATTAAGACCACAAACTATAAAAACTCTTCCAAAACACAAATGGGGGTATAATTTTCTCAATTATTTTAAGAGATAAGCATAATCCTGATGCAAACCTGGAAAATATAAGAAATAAAAGGTCTATATAATTTATAAATAAAGATCCTTGTAATACATTAGCACTTCAAATTCAGCAATAAAGAAAAATATAGTATGTCATGATTAAGTAGAGTTTACTTCAAGAAGGCAGTTATAATTCCCTCTATCAATACAATAAAAGCAAAATCATTTCAATAATTAAAGAAAGGAACATGGAAAAATCTAATCTTCATTCATGACTCTACCAAAAAGAAATTTTTTCCCAGAAAATTAATAATAGGAGGACACTTCTCAACCTGATAAAAGACATATGTAAAAATCATACTTCCTACTTTTACTAGGACTTTATTGGTAAATCTCTATCACCACAATCAACCTACCCTAAGATCAAGAGCAAGGTAAGGAGGTTCACTCTTTTCACTTCTGTGAAATACACTGGAGGAGCTGCCTGAGATCATAGATAGTAAAGGAAATAAGAGACATACAGATTGAAAAGGAAGATATAAAAGCTTTAGTTCTCAAGCAAGATGATTTTATTCATGTGGGAAATTCTGTACCTTCTATAAAAATTTACTAGAACTAAAAAATAAGTTTACTAAGATCACAGAATGCAAAGTCAATATACAATAATCAATGTTATTTTTATATTTCAGAAATGTCCACATGGAAATTGAAATTTTAAAAAATCACCATTTATAATAGCATCAAAAACAATATGAAAGAATCAGGAACACAATTAATAACATGCATCCAATATCTATATGCTAAAAATAACAAACATTGTTAAGAAAAATCAAATATGTAAATGAAAGTGAAATATAGGGTGTCCATAAAGTTAATGTGCAAAAAATACTTTTAATTGCACACAAACTTTATGTACATGCTTTATACTATGTTTATAAATTGGAAGATTCAAGAGTGGTAAGATGTCAATTCTCAGATTTACCTATAGGTTCACTGAAATAACAATATTTTTAATTTAAGGGCAAATAGCCTAACTGATTTCAAAATGGCTCTAATCTCAGAAGACTTTCTTAGGCATTGGTAATCTGCTCCTAAAATTTATTTATTTATTTATTTATTTATTTATTTATTTATTTATTTATTTATTTTTAGAAACAGAGTTTCCATTAGTTGTATAAATTGGAGTTCAGTGAACAGATCATAGCTCATTGTAATGGCAAGCTCCTTGGGTTAAAGCAATCCTCTTGCCTTGGCCTCCCAAAGTGCTGAGATTATAGAAGTCAGCTGCTGTGCCTGACCTGATCCCAAAATTTATATGCAAATGCAAATGACTTAGAATAGCCAAAAGAATATTGAAAAACTCCTAGAAGAAAATATAAAAATTTTGCCAACTTGAGGGAGAGACTGATTTCTTAGACAGGGCCCCAAAAAAGCATGAATTATTATTACAAAGGCTAATTGGATTTTATCATATTATAAAATGCCTGCTCTATGAAAGAAACTGCAATGAGAATGAAAAAAAAATGACAAACTAGTGTAAAAGGAAAAAGTTTGCAAACACAAATTTTATTTAAAAAAATCTTATATCCAATATATAAAAAAACTCTCCTAACTGTGCTTTTTTTTTTAATTGTTTGGAATTCACTGAGGGTACAAAGAATTAGGTGATGCTGATTGCATTTGTTAGATAAAGTCCCTCTGATTATTGTGTCCTGGCCCCAAGAGGTGTTCCATACGCTGTGATTCCCCCCTCCCCACTCTCTCATTCCACTACCCCCTCCTTGTATTAGCTCATCCACTGCCTTCATATTAGAATTGAGTACATTGGCTTCTTGCTTGCCCACCAACCCAGGAATGGATTAACAAGTTGTGGTATATGTATACCATGGAATACTATTCGGCCATTAAAAATGATGGTGCCTTTACATCTTTTGTATTAACCTGGATGGAGCTGGAAAACATTCTTAGTAAAGCATCATACGAATGGAGAAGAAAGAATCCAACTGTGTATTTTAAAAAATATTTGAGCAAGCACTTTACCAAAGAAGATACATAAGTACACGAAAAGATTCTCAACAGCATTAGTCATTATAGAAACACAAATTAAAAGGCAATGAGGTTTTTTACCAGTGTACATTTATTAGAATGACTAAAGGTTTTCAAAGGCAGTGTCAAGTGCAGCAAGGATGCTGAGAAAATAGAACTCTCATATGTTGCTGGTGGGAATGCACAATGGGAGAGCCATTTTGAAATCAGTTAGGCTATTTCCTCTTAAAATAAAAATATGCGTACCACTATTTCCTAGTAAGTTAAAAATATGCTTACTGCATGATATGGAAATCCTATGTCTGTGTAAGTACCCAGGTGAAATGAAAACATACATGTAGTCTTTTATTCCTATGACCTCTAAGAAAGGCAAAAGTATAGGGACACAAAAGATCATTGGTTTCCAGGATCTGGGGGTGGGGTAGGACAGTGGCCCACAA
Source organism: Perodicticus potto (assembly GCA_963574655.1). NCBI lineage: Eukaryota > Metazoa > Chordata > Mammalia > Primates > Lorisidae > Perodicticus > Perodicticus potto. The sequence continues at coordinate 25,018 of CAUYRH010065805.1, read as the reverse complement.
CCTTTTTGGTACCAGAGATTGGCTTCGTGGAAGACAATTTTCCCACAGACTTGGGGGAGAGGAAGATGGTTTTAATAGGGGTTGGCAAGCAATTGATTTATTACGACTTCTCTGCTGAAGGTAATCTGTATTTGTAGCTGCTCCTCAGCACTAGAACCACTATTTCAGCTCCACCTCAGACCATCGGACATTAGATTCTCATCAGGAGAGCACAATCTAGATCCTTCACAAGTGCAGTTTACAGTGGGGTTTGCGCTCCTATGAGCCGCTAATGCCCCCGCTGACCTAAAGGAGGTGGAGCTCAGGCAGTGATGTGCAGGGAAGCAGCTGTAACTGGAGAGGAAGCTTGGCTGGCTCACCCACCTGCCCCTCACCTCATGCTGTGTAACCCCGATTTATAACAGGCCACAGACAGGTACAGGTCTAAAGCCCAGGGTTGGAGACAGCAGGGATAGGTATTGACTACAAAGGTGCATGAGCAAAATTCCAGAGAAACTACAAATGTTCTATATCTTGATTATGTTGGAAGTGACATCCTGTCTTTCTTAGTCAAAGCTCATCAAACCGTACAGTTTAAAAGGTGAATTTCGAGTGTGTAAATTATACCTCAATAAATCTGACCTGAAAATTAAAAAGTAGAAAGTATTCAATAATAATGTGCATAACAGTGGCATTTGCAGTCATGTTGATCTTTACGGAGGGTCAACGTTGTCTGTCTCTAGGCATCATTTTGAGGTTAAGTAATGTATTAGGTTTTCATCTCCCCTTTCTCTATCCCTTTTCAGTTGGATTTCACCAAAGGAATATCATGGAATACTATTCGGCCATTAAAAATGATAACTTCCACAAGAAGTTATAATAAGGAAGCTGGTGTTCATTTCGAGGGTTTCCTCCCCGTGTAGATTACTCTTTACTGGCTATGTTACCTTGACAAAAGTTCACACATTAGTCAATTGTTTTCTGCCCTCTGTCTGAGTCCCTATAGCCAACCCTGACCCTTTGCTGCATGTTCACTACACTGCATTACCCCTTCTTCTTCTGCACCATGCCCGCATTATATTCTACTCAAATTACTCAATTTGAATGTGTCATCTCTTTGGTGCCAGATCCCAACTGATACAGACAGTGAGGTTCAATCCCTGCCCTCATCATTGCTAAACTAAGAAAATGTGTGCTATCCATTTGACACATTTGCACTTTAGTTTGAGCTTTAGTGCCCTCATACATTGTGTCTGAATAATCATACCTCCCTGGCAAGGTTGTTATGGGAATTAAATTATAACATGCTAGCAGAAAAAGTTTTCGTTGATTTTATTTCCCTTTCTCATCTTAGTCTATCCCCATCCATCACTGGACATTCCTTCTCTTCATTTTTCTGTTTTGTTGTATGCTCTCATCTCTCCTCTCTCCAAGAAGGTTACAGAATATTTTTCTATCATGTATGAATGCTTAAGTAAATCACATAGACGTATATAATGTACAGAAGACTATATAAAGGGCTTAAATGGACTGTGGTTATGTTCCTAGAATAAACTGTTGCTATTTCCACGGCTGCAGAACAGTTAAGTCAAACTTTTGAATTAGGTCAACAAAATCCACAAATAGGGTGGAATCTTTGGACTGTCTAAGCAGGGACAGATCTGGAATAAATCAGCCACAGATATCACTTGTCAGCATGCTAAGGGAGGCGTTTCAAAGAAGGAGAGAAGACACGTCAAGACTATTGGCTTCTGGTAGTATTATGATGCATCCGTTATATACTGAGAGTATTCCATCATGTGGGTTCAGGCTAACGTAATTGTTTTATGGCAGTAATGTCTAAACAAGGGCCCACAATTAGGTTGTATTTTTATCTTGACTTTGTGAACTATTGCTGCCAACTACTCAAATTTCAAGCTTGTTGAGACATATGTTATCCCTGGAAACCCTTCATAAAAATGAAGCATTTTACTGGCCCACCAATCCAGTGTACTCTGGTCAGTTCCCCCAACTAGATCCAAATTAACCATGTAATAGCTTCTCTACTAGTGAATAGTATTTAAAATGGCTTTTGAAATAAAACCAAAAATAACAAATTTCTGTTAATATTTGTGTAAAAACATAATCTGGTTGGATTCTTTTTTCTAGTTTCTTTTTTTAAAATAGTGAGAAAGAATGCAGGGGGGGAAAGAACTGGAGATGAAATTAATATCTGTATTTGAAATCCAGCTCTGCTACCACTTTCTAGCTGTGTGATCCCACAAGGTCACCTAATTTGTCTGAACATCAGTCTCTGTATCTGTCAAATGGGAATTTGACAGTGAATCAAATGAGCCAATAATGATCTAAAAAGACAACATATTACCTGTAAATATTAATTTATTTTTAATAATTTGTTTTTTAAATAATAATAATTTGTTAATAAATTTGTTTATAATTTATTTTTAATAATTTGTTTAGGTAATTAGTAGGAGATGAAAATGAAGGAATACCTCAGAGGCAGGAATACTATTTTGTTTGAAAGGAAATCAAAATACTGAAGAACAAGAGCAAGATAAGAATGATTACAACGTCTGCATTTATAGCCCACATGTCACAGTTCAGTATTTATAGGTTTGTTAGTGACAGCCTTCCAATTATAGCAATGTTAATTATGAAGTAGCTGACATTGTGTTTCACGGACACAGCTCTCTGCACCTGACTGAGACTCAAACAACTCATCACTTCCGTGGCTGACCATTTCATTAAAGTGTCCAAACAATATACAAACACATCAGCTTGGGTATGATTATAATCTCTCTAAATCTGACTTTGAAATGCCCCAGTGACTTCTAAACTGATCTTACTGCATTTTATTTCCCAAATAGGATGTGTGATAATCAGAGCTGGACAAAAACCCCAGGAAGAGGTGATGGTCTGAAGCTGAACACAATATTAAGTACATACTTAGATTTTCCAGAGCCGAAGCTCCCATTGCTACTTAAATACCATGAATCCAACCAACAGGTAGAATAAATATGGAGAGAGAGAGAGAGACAAAGAGAGAAAGAGAGGGAGAGGTTGAAGAGAGGCTTGGGAAAATGTTCAGTGGAAAATCTGTAGAAATGATGTAACAGAAAGCAAAGGCAGGGATTGGAGTAAGGGGTGTATAACTGAGACTATAAAAACTCAGAGAGAAAACTCACCATCAGGGCTGAGTTTGGGGTAAACTGCACAGAGAGGACTTGAAGTTAGAATCTCCTGGTTTTTCACAAGGTAAGTTATATGTAAAAACTGATAAAGATTTAGATTTTTTCCTTTTAACTATTTTTTTTTACTTTCACAGACTTTTCAAATGTTTTGATAATATCTTCGTTTTGGTAAACTAGGGAATTTTTCTGAATATTTCTCTCTGTAAAATAAGTACAAATTCAGGGATATTTTTGAAAGCAAACTTAAAGTGAAGCTAATTGCTTCCTCAGAGTTTATATTTATCACATTGCTCTTGCTTTTATTCATTTCCAAACAAAGAGAAAGGGAACTTAAAACAATGATTCTATAGGCAAGTTAATAGTATTATTTTTCTTTCATAAAGATGTTCGATATCAGGACTTTTTTTAATGTACAAAATTGGTCTAGTTTAAACAGCCTGAGTAAAAAAAGAAAGTTTTTATTTTATTTCTTTACAGTTGGAGCTTAAGAAACATCTCTAATTAATCATATTCTATATTCCATATTCATAAAACCAAAAGCATTCTGTTTTTCCTCTTATAAAAATCAAATGTGAAAAAATGATATTAATAGTTGGAGTACACTTAGATCATGTCTCTTCTTTAGCATTTGTAGTACTCTTGCTATTTGATGGTTGAATTGGGATTTATCTGAAATATGCATTTGAGTTCTGTTTGAAAACAAATTTTATTTCAGGTTCTGACCTATAGATATATGAGTGTATACTCAGCAAATTCAGTTCTAATAATATAAAATATTGTCCTTTTGAATTACAATAACAGACTATAGGTTTATAAATGTAATTATGATTTATTTCTGAGTAACCCCTCTAAAATTTAAATGATTCAACAATGAATGATGGTGATTTTAATGCCCATAAAGGTATAGAATTGATAATGTTATAGCTAATGGTCTACCCAAAAACTTTAGGCACAATTTGTGTGTTCTCTTACTGTGGTCCAGCTCTTGAACATTCTTTTTTTTTTTTTTTTTTTTGAGACAGAGTCTCACTTTATTGCCCTCAGTAGAGTGCCATGGCATTACACAGCTCACGCAACCTCCAGCTCCTGGGCTTAGGTGATTCTCTTGCCTCACCCTCCCGAGTAGCTGGGACCACAGGCACCCACCACAATGCCCGGCTTTCTTTTGTTGCAGTTGTCATTGCTGGTTTAGCTGGCTGGGGCTGGGTTCGAACCCACCACCCTCAGTATACGGGGCCAGTGTCCTATCTCCTGAGCCACAAGTGCCACCTGCTCTTGAGCACTCTTAAAGAAATTTTTTAAGGAGAGCTTTCTGTCAATATGAGTTCAAGTTTCCTCTGTGTAAGTGAATTTCACTATGGCTTCATTCAAGAAGTTGCTTAAAGTATTTAAGTTTGAGTATTTCGTTTTATTTTCTAGAGTTTTGAACAAATTTTTATATAATGAATTGGGGGCAGCAGACAGGCAAGTATCTTGAGTTAACTGAGTATGGGAACCCAGAGCTATAACATTAACTTCCTGTTCAAATACACTTAATGGTTTGAACATTTGATTAATAAAATTAGACAAATTGAGCTTGTCTCAAAGAAAAAGAAAGAAATTCTAAAATAATATCCTAGTTCTGTCACTATGCACTGTCACCTATGCAACCATCTTCAGGCAAAGCTCAAGCACAAATCAGGGCTCAATAATATGCTATTATTATTGAAAAGAAATAGTATGTACCAATTTCTATTAAAAGAAATAGAAGTACCAAGATGCTGAGTATGAAGATGACTTGGGGAAGCCCCCATGTGGGTAAGTTTTCCTTGTAGTAGAGAAAAAGTACTAGCACAGAATCTTAGGCCTAAATCTTTGGCCAGGACCTAATTTAATCACTTTGCAAATATTTCACCTACTGTGATGCCTGGCCTCTTGACAACTTTTGCTTAGATTCAGTGGTGCAGTCAGAGAAACACGAGCTTTGGAATCTGAAAGCCAGACTTCTAATCCCAGTTCTGATTTCAAAAGAACTGACCATGAACAAATCATTCAGCTTCCCTGGGGCTGTATTCTCCCCTCAGTAAAACTAGAGTCTGTAGGGATACAATAGGTGAGCTGCAAGTTCCCCGGGAAGCTCTCTAAATGTACCAACCCCACACTGGCCTGAAGATCTCTTTGAATAAAGGCATTTTTTAGCTGAGAGTCCCTCTCTTTTCTTTAAATAAGTCTCGGGTACCTCCCTAGAGCAGTGATGTGTGTGACTTTCCAGTAGTTGGCTGGGCTTCAGTTGGTTGAACTGGCTGTTGCCCAACATTACCCCTTTTGCCTTATTGTCATCCCACCAGCTCCGGCCTTAGCCTAGAGCCTCCTCCCTCCAGGAACAGCGCCTCGGCCACCATCTTCCCCAGCTCTTGCTCCTCTTCAACCCTTTCTGCACTCCTGTCTTATCCGCTCTCTTGAGCAAGCTCATTCTCTCTGAGCCTCACTTTCTTCATCTACTGACAGTGTTAAATTTGATAATTATAATGATCACATTCTCTCTTTCTAAAATTCTATATTCCTATGACACAACACTCAACGTGGGAAAACTTCACTTTTAAAATATGATACATAATGATAATAAAATTTCATTTTAGGTAGGATAATTAGAGCTTGAAGAATAATTATGCATTGAGTACAAAGAACTTTCTTCCCTTTGTTTTCTTCCCAAGGTGATAATTTCTATAATTGTATGCTATTTTTATAAAAATATTGTGACTCAAAATAATAATAATGCTTAAAATGTTAGAGTGCTACCTAGAATTCTCTTTAGTAAAATCTCCTTCCCCTACTCAATATTATTTTCCTTATTACACTTTATTTCTTATCACTCTGCCATAATTCTAGATTCTGAAGACTAATTTTGTTCCTTGAAATAAATGTTTAAAAATAATATTTTTATAAAAATTAAAAGCAGTAAAAATATCTTGAAAAGTTGCTATGTTTAGAAGGTATTATCAGCAAGATGATAACTATTATGTATTGCATAACCAATTTGTGCCAGTCACTTAACCTGCATTATTTTTAATCCTCATAATTAGCCTAAGTCTTCGATGCATTTTCCTGATGAAGATGTTAAAACAGAGAGGCTAAATAACAATTCAAGTCAGGATTAAGATCCAAGTCTACATAACTTAAGGACCAACCTCTTCCTCCTAATTCACTTTATTGTATTAGAACGTGTATGTAAAATACCAGGAGTTAGGAGACCAGGGTTCTAAAGTGATTCAGCTTTTATCTGTTCATCAATTTAAAAAAATGGAATTATAATATTTTCCATATATATCAAACAAATGTGATTGTTGTGAGAACAAAGGGGGATAAGTTAATTTCAAAATAATAAATCACTATGGAAATGTTATTTTTTAAAACGTTGCTCATAAAAATTATACTTGAAGAAAATAGAAGCATTGCAGAAGGAGTCTGCATTTGCAGGAGAAAATCCCTGGGCAGGGCAAGTGGTTGAGAGGTTTCCACCTCTGCCAGGCTGTTAGCAACCAGAGCACAGAGAGAGGATCTTATTTGCTTTTATTTCCCCAGTACCTGACATACAGTGCATGGCTAACTAATGCATTCCGTTGTTGATTACTATAAAATTTATATTTAGACTCTCTGTTTACACGTTATAGGTCCTCTCCCATTGAATATATTGGCTAGCTGACTGTAATTGAATGTTAAGACATTTTATTAAATCTTATAGGAAAATACAAATTGGGGTAAAGTGTGAAGATGTTGACGATCTATATTGTACTGAGGCTTGAATATGCTATGTTTAACTTCATTTATCCCACTTTACCCTCTGCAAGACTTTTTATGCCACATAAAAATTGCCTATGCATCAAAGGCCCAACCACTATGTTTATGTACAATTCTATCAGCTTTTCCTTATCTATAGTTTTAAAGGGTTTTTAATCCATTTAGTAAACATTAGAACTAAACAGTAAATTTCCTGAGCAGAATTGTCTACAATTATACACTGCATTTCTTTTCTGTGTCTAGGTGACTAAGTCAATTTGAAGAACCACTTAGTTTTTCAGAGATCTAAGTACAGATTAGTGTTTCATAGGCAAACTCTTAAACCTTAGAGGGATGATTTTGGAGAATGCTGATGAATGTCACTGTTTTTCCTTTTTAAGTTATTAATTATCGATGTGATGTTTTGGTGAGACATGCAACGTGAATTGATCAAATCAGAAGAATTAGGATATCGACCACCTCAGACATTTATTATTTGTTTGTGTCAGGAATATTCTAATTTCACTCTTAGTTATTTTAAAGTTTACCCTAATTTATTGGTGACTATAGTCAGTTTATGTAATATGTTCTAACTCATACGTGGCAGGGAAATATTAAAAACAGTTGAACTCATGGAGCTGGACAGAAGAATGACAGTTATCAGAGGCAAGAAAGAATAGCATCAGTGAGGGGTAAAGAGGGGATAGTTAATGGATGCAAAAATATAGTTAGATAGCTAGATAGAATATTACTCTTGCTAGAACAAGAATATCAATGGACATGCCAGAATTCCACCATGAACTTCATCTGTTGTACTGTGAAGTGTGGAAATATGGGCCAATGTCTGCTTTTCTTCAAGCCTTAGTTTCAATATCAATAAAACTAGGATATTCCTGTTGACATAAAGCTGTTGCATTTATTCATTCCATACATCCTTTTTAGTCACTACAAGGCATTCTGTTGACCACTGAGATGCAATGAGGAACATGTCGTCACCCCTTCCCTCAGTGAGTTTACATCAACTAAGTATTTTGTTAAATGGGGAAATCTGTTTTTGTTTTTTAAATAAAGGAATCTTTCTTTAAAGTGGCAGTGTAAGTTTCAGACTTCTAAATTTTTTTGCCAGAAGGAAGCTAATAGTATGATTAAAGTAGAAAAATACAGAAGTGCATAAAAACTAGAGTTTGAGATTTTGGAAAGCAAAATTGTGTTAAAAAAAAAAAAAGTGAAAAGGGTGCCAAATAGAATAAAATTAGTTAACACATGTATACTAGCAGATAATAATTTTTCATGAGTTGTAGTATTCAGGGAAAGTCATTTTAAAATGTAGGTGTCTGCCAAATTAAGAACATCGCATCTATAAAATATTTACATCATAAAATATTTGTTTTGGAGGTGGAAAAATGTTTTACACTTATACAAATAGGTTACACTTGAAAGAGCATGAAACTGGGAGTCTGAAAATGTGAGTTGTTCTAGCTCTTCTAACTGGCATTGTGACTTTGGAAAATTTACTATTGCAAATTTAAGAGCAATAAGAAACGGTAAGAACATATATCTGATTTTTTAATTTTTTAAAAATATGGGAAATGCTAAATTTTCCCATCTCTATTTGCACCTTCTTTTCAGGAACCCAAAACATAAAGTAAATCCCCATCACAAAACATTACTAAACTAAAATTTCACAAGGAAAATTTTTAAATAAATGGCTAAGCACCATTTCTCAGATGTGTTTTTATGAGGATGTTAATAGTTGATATATATTCTCATGACAGAAAATAAAAACTACAGACGATTTTCAGTTGCTTTTGGGTGAATATCTAAAATAATTATAAATCTCTTATATGAATTAATAAGGATTTTAAACTAATTCCTCTTTTCTAATTTCAAAGTGCTACAACCACACTCAGGAGCCAGATTTACCATAGACTGTGATAGTTTTGATAAGAAAAAAAAAAAAACCAATGGAATGGGGTCTCAGTCTTGGTTTTCTAGCAGGCAAGTGGGTCTACCATCTGGTGCCTTCCATCATCAAAAAAAACTAGGAAAAAAACCTTCTATACCACTTTTTAAAAAGATTGTCATTCATTGAAATGTTAAGATTATCTATATAATGACAAACTTGACTCTATAAATGGCTCCAAATTCCCTAACTGGTTATTAAGCTCAAGTTTTATGTTTGCTGGAAGAACTTGTCCAAACCTGTCTTCAGTTTCATAATAATCACATTTGTAATGTGTCAGTAAAAGGGTCTTGTTCTGTCACATTATCTTGTAGCTTTCAAAATGTTTTCATGCACACTTTTACTATTCCCGTTGCGAAGTTTTTATGTATGATAAAATAAAAATAAAAATGGTATAGTAAGTTTTTTTATAGATAAATTTATATCGTCATACATTTAAGTAAATAATACTAAATATAAAATTAAGTTTGTTTATTGCTCTTACTTGGCAGCATTAGGCCAATTCTAGGATTTGTGCTATTTATAAATTAAATAATTTAAAATTAACTGAAATTAATTCATTCAAGTTTTGTGTAATAATTAAATGAGTTTTATTAGATAACTTAGATAGTTTAAGAGTCTCATTCAAGATCATCAGGCCAATAAGGAGCACAGCCAGGTCATGTATTCTTATATTTCAAGTCTAATGCTGAGTTTTTATACAATTAAAAATATATGTTCTGATGCCGAACATATATTTGTTGTTTGAAAGGGTTTTCTTTTTAGAATACTCATTAGTCATAGAGGCTTTGTTGGAGTAACACCATGCAAAAAATGCACATACACATGTAGATACGTGTGTGATATTGGTAGAGATTTCAGATACCTGTAAATTCTTATTAAAATGTCTTTGTGTTCACTAATTTTGTGTATTTTAATATTAAGATAGTGATTACTGAGGAAATATTCAAATTAATACTTTATCTTGACAGACCGTTATTCCAAATGAGGGGAAGAAGTACTCAATCAAATGCTTAAAAATGTAAATATGAATTGTGTGATTTTTAAAATACATATCTGATAATCAAATTAAGTATCATTTCATACTTTCCATCTGTGATGCCAAAGAAGAAATATAACTGTCTCTATGTCATGTGGAACCTCAGTTCTAATTAAGGTCATTTTGAAAAGATAGGGGAATGAGTGTACTGAGAGAAAAGTAAAAAAAAAAAAAAAAATCCAAGTAAACATTTGAAAACAAGTACATACATATACCATATCTTATCAATTGTGCCTTATATTTAAGGCATCTGAAATCAGAACAAGTCTTTTGAAGTCAGTAGCCACATTAGAGGTCAGTTAGATCAACATCATCTTACCAGTCTAGAGAAGAAAGGGTTTGCCCAACATCATATCACTCATTAAATGGTCCATCAGCGAAGCCCCTGCCCAATCCCTCCTGCGTCAGTAAGATACACAGACTTTGTGTGAAGCATCCTGTGTAAAATACCCTGTTAAATCACTTTTAAGTGTTTGGGCTCTGTCACAGTGGAAAGAGAATGTAAAGAAAAGGTAAAAGTTGAACTAGTTTGAAACTTTTTTTTTCTTTGAGACAAGGTCTTGCTCTTGCTCAGGCTGGTCTCAAACTCCAGGTTCAAGCAATCCTCCCACCTAAAGTGCTAGGATTACAGGTGTGAGCCACCATGACCAGCCTGTAGATCTTTTATGTTTAATTAAGTTCTTTGTGTTTTATTTTTATTGAAATGGGAGTAGGGTGGAATCTATTTTAAATATTTCTAGTCAAGATATTTGTGTAAATAAAAAATCCTAGATGGTGTCAAGATTTACCCAGAACCCTGGTACCTTTGTGAGTTTCTAATGGTCAGATCAGCTGTTCATAAGTCAGATATTACTTATAAAGTCTCAGGTTAGAGAGAAATTTCCTTAATCACCTTCAATGCCAGCCTTCAAGTGTAGATAGTTTAAAAGTTCTCAGTTACAAAGTGCATTAGATCAGATACTAACTCACATTTCTTCTCTTTTTCAGTTATCTCTCACTTTAACACCTTCCTTCATTCCAATTCGCCAACCCACTTGAGAGATTTTTTTTTTCACAATAATAATGCTCATTGCCTCATTGACTCTTCCCCTTTGTCTTCAACTGCTATGGGTACATAACAGTTGCATATCTTCATAAAGAGCATGATATGTTTTGATACAGGCATACATTGTGAATTAATCAAATTAGAGTAATTGAGGTGTCTATCACCTCCGGAATTTACCATTTCTTTGTGTTAGGATCATTCCAATTCCACTCTTTCAGTTATTTTAACGTATATCCTTAGTTATTGTTGACTATAGTCACTTGGTTGTGTAACCAAATATTATTTATTCTATCTAACTATATTTTTGCATCCATTAACCACCCTTACTTTATCCTTCCTTCTTGCGACTCTTCTCACCCTCTGTTAACCCTCATTCTATTGTCTCCAAAGACCAATTGTTTTTAATCTTTAGCTCCCATATCCAAGTGAGAACACGTGAGATTTTTCTTTCTGGGCTCGGCTTATTTCACTTATTGTTCTCCAGTTCCATCCATGTTGTTGCAAAAGGCAGAATTTCACTCTTTTTGTGATTTTATGATATTCTATTGTAGATATGTACCACAATTTCTTCATTCATTCATCCACTGACAGACACTTAGGCTGATTCCAAATCTTGGCTTTTGTGAATAGTGTTGCAATAAACATTGGAGTTCAGATATCTTTTTGATATACTGAATTCCATTTGTTTGGACTTATGCTCACAGTGGGATTACTGGTGCATATGGTGGGTGGTGCCTGTGGCTCATCGAGTAAGGCACTGGCCCCATATACCGAAGGTGGCGGGTTCAAACCCAGCCTCAGCTGAACTGCAAAAAACAAACAAACAAACTGGTGCATATGGTAGTTCTATTTTTAGTTTAGTAACTGCCATACTATTTCTGTAGCAGTTGCACCCACTAATTCTTAATAATGGAAGCATCTTTCATCATTTTAATAGGCTTCTCATCAAATTCTGGTTTATATATAATTAAAGGAGGTTTGCAAATATTTTGTGCTGAACTTTCAGAGTCTAATATGTCAACATGAACTTTCATTGTTCTATAAGAATATATAATATATCCCAAACTTTAATGCCAGACTTTATACCTCCCACCTTCATCCACAATTACTTCAGTCAGTTTGGAGGATCTATTTAGGATATAATGAGTTCTTACATGGGGAAAGTCTTTGAAAGAAAGCATAATATGTTATATAATGTAAGATGTTTATTTATTCAGCAGTACTATTTAACCTGTAAAAACATGTGATACTTCAAATGGCTAAAAAAAAAGTTGAATATACAGCTAATCTTCTTATAAAGGCAGACCCTGTGCCAAATGTCTCTTTTGAAACTTCTCATTACCCAGAGAAATATTACTCAAAAATTACTCAATAAAAATGATTGATATGGAGAAAAAATTGCAAACACCACCACATTAGTTTATTCATACTTAATGAAGAACCTTTGAATATTCTTTCTGCATACATGAAGCCAAGTAGATTTTTAAATCCTGGGTTATATTTATCCACTATCAACAAAATAGGAAAATGGGGCTGAACCTAGTCTTTTTCTTTCCTCCCTATAATTTTCTCTGTTTCTAATTTTGTAGCAATCAAGTTTCAACTAGTTAATCAAATGTCTTTTGTATGGCAGGTGCCAGGGTGTTTGTTTTCATTAGAGTACCAAATGCCATATTTAGGAACTTGGCCTTTGGTTAACTGGCTGCAAGCAAGGCTTTAAACCCTTAAATGTGTGTATTTAAACTCAGCATTTATTTTTATATCTCCCTATCCAAATAATCAGGATGTGGTTATCTGTAAGATGATACATTATGATTTTTCCTATATACACCCGAGCACAAAAATATATGCCTCAAACATAATCGTCAATACTATAAACACTCATCATTCTGTACCATTTATAAGACTGCAGAAATTAAAGGAAACCTGGTTAGTGAAATGTGCATAAAAATACTTAAAGGAAATCCACATAGAAAAGCTTGTAAAATTAGGGAATTTCATATTTTGTAACCTATTTTTACCATGATAAAAGCAAGAAAAATAATCACCTTTATCTTTTATCTTTCATTAAATGAGAGCTACTTTTTTAAAAAAAAGGTAAGTAAGAAATATGAAATTGTTTTCAAAAATACTTTTATGTTTTTAATGTATCATTCTTTACGTGAAAGAAGGTCAGAGAAACGTCAGCAAAATCAGGGGGAAATATAATTAGGTAGCGGGTTTTATGAAGGCAGTTTGGGGTTCTTCTTACAGGTTAAGTGTTGCGATCTTTTTGTCTATCTTCTTACTGTAGAGGTGTAGTCATGATTTATTGTGTTTTGATAGTTGCCAAAAAACTTTGTTCAAATATCACTTTAACAAAAAGAGAAGACAAAGAAAATATATTGCTCCCTTTCAAAAAATAATGAGCTACAGAGATGTTACTGGGGACCAGCTTCTGTGACAGGTTCTGAAATAGACCGCTTGCTGTCATAATGAACTTGTTTAGACTACATTACACAAAATCCAAAATTATATTTTATAAAAAATGTCATAAAGAGTGCTAAAATATTTTATCTCCATTTTAAGTCTTAATTGACATAATACAGATACTACTGTCTACAAAAAATATGTATTCACTTTCTAGCATATAACATTTATTAATAAAATCTGCACTAAGGTTGCACAGAAACAAGTTTTTTAAGAAAATGTGATAAATTCTTGGATCACAATAGAAGAAATGTAGTTGTTGAAGAAATATTTAGTAAGACCTCAGAAACATTCTTTCACTTGCCGATTATAAACAACAAATGAGAATAAAGGGTCATATATTCATCAATCCTCTCGAGCTTTCTTAATACAGAATCGCTTTCTCAAATTAGGAAAATGAAACACAGGTAAGTTGAATGGTACAATGCAAGGTCACGCTGATACTAAACCAAAAATGAGACTCAAACCCAATTCCCAGATTCCATTCTAGCATCAATTTGCTCTTTGTAGTTTTCTGAATGAACATTGTTTAGGGGATAGATTTACTAAGACTTCTCATTTGTAAAGGTTGAATTGTGAAGACTTTGCCAATGCTGTGTACTAAGGGGTAAAGCTTGAATTCAAGCCACTTGGTCTATCTTTCCCACTGTGATCGTCCCTCGGCAGGACAACTCCTCCTGCTTCACTGGGTGATGACGAGAGTTTCAGTGGTTCAAGCTGGCAGCTGGCAAGCCTGATACAGACTATAGATGAGCGTTAATGGCTTTTTTAATCTAAAAATTCAGAAATACATAGATGGTAACCTTTGTCCTTACTATGCAGAATTTACAAATGTAATTACTTTTACATATATGCTTTAAAATATTACAGATTACAAACTGAATCCCTTATGTTTCCTCCATAATCTTGGGCACTTTTTCTTTCTCCCCAGAGGCAATCATAATTATAAATCAAGTTCAATGGGCTCATACTTTAATTATATGTACGTATACCAAAATATATGGAATTGCTTTGTGTATTTATAATTTAGGTAAATTGTGTCACATCATATATATTGTTCTGCATTTCCCCTCTCCCCAAAAAACTGTTTCCTTGAAATCCATGCATATAGATATACATTCATTTATATCATTTAACAACACATACACATACATTTAAATAATTTGCTTCAATTTAATAATTTGACTATATCTTGACTAATAAATCTATTTTATTTTCAATGGGGCTTGAGTTGATTCCAGTGTTTTACTGACATAAACAATGAGGCTACAAGCATTCAGATGCATTTCTTCTTATAAACATTGTTTCTCGGGAACACATACATACCCAGAAGTGAGTTGAATACGTCATAGATAGAAGATGACCATTTACAACATTTTTGTATACTGCCCAATTTTCTCCAAATAATTGGATCTATGTCCAACCCTACCAGTATTTTTTGTGTGTGTGTTTTCTAACATCATTCTAACATTTGCAATGTTGACTTTAACTTTTTACCATTCTGTTGTGTATAAAATCATTTCTCTATTTGCAGTAAATAAAGTGTGCGTGCTGTGAAATATTTATTTTTCATTAAGGTCTCTTCTTTTCTATAAAATATCCATTCATAACTTTGGCCCACTTTCATTTAACTGTTATGTCTATTTTTAAAGTTTTACATATCCGATTTATTTACATGTACCAAATGTCCATCTTTCATTTTTATATATGTTGTAAATAGCTTCCATTAGGAAATTGTCTTTTGGTTTTGTTTCTTGCATCTTATCCTATGGAATTTTTCAATTTTGATGTAGCGAAATTTGACTGTTTTTATAAGATGTCCTTTTTTAAAAAACTTGCTTAAGAAATCCTGACATAAACAAGTACATATAGAAATACTGCTAACTAATGTCAGGTGTTTCTAAAATTTAAATTTAAATGCTTTTAGAGGCATCACCTTCTCTCTGGTTCACCACAGACCCCACCAGGCTTTACTTTATATACCTTACCACTTTTATACATTTCTTCTCTGGTATATGGGGTTGTACTCTTTGGATTAAATAAAGAAGAGTAAAAGAATAAAATTAAGTGAATTATATTTCTGTCTCTAGATTAGATTGAATTAAATTGTTATTATAGCTATACAACCCTAATCTGGGTTTACATGAAAATGAAGACTTGATAGAATGTGTTCTGGGAAATCTACAACATCTATTAAGCATTATTTAAGTTGTGCAGAAATGCAATTTAGTACCTTTAACCTGAAGTATTTGGATATCATTTGCCTCTAACAATCTACTTAGGAGTCCTTGCTCTCTATCTTCATATCCCAAATGATTCAATGTTAACTACAATGTATGTGACCTGTAGATGCTGGACTGGAAATTAGCAAGTGCATATTCCATCCTGGCTATGACGCTGATGATGTGGAGCTCAGAAAAAGTGCTCTCAGTGGATGTAGCAACTGAGGTAATGGAAACAAGTTTACAGAACTACATATATACATTCTTTCATGGACATAAGTCATTTCTACTAGTGTTAGAAAGTGCAGTTGCAGCTGACAAATAGGAAGATACACACAAAATCAAATAGGAAAATAACACACAATCAAGAAACTGTTTTTCTATTGTCTTATTTTTATTGCCAACATGACATTCAAGGTTGCAGATTTTAAATGTAAAGAGTAGTGATTATTTTTCTCTCCTCACAGTGGATAAAAAGCAAGCCAGTTATCTAACTGTTAAAAGAAACTTTAAGTCATAACAAAGATTTGTCCTCAGTGAGCAAAAAAGCATTAAAGGAGAAGTCATTACCATTTCAGGCACATTTTAGTTAGATTGGTTATGTCAAGATGAAGTGCTTTTATGTAAATTTGAAGTTATTTGCATGGCAAATTTGAGTAGTTTTGTCTGAACTTTTAATTACAGTACAAATGTTTTCTTAGAGCTATGACTAAAGTAAAAAGGAAAAGAAATGTCAAGAGGTCACACAGAGAAAAATTAATTTAACTTATTTGATCTTACTAGATACATTTATTCTGTGCTTCTTAAGTAACAAAGGGCAAGTCTGAAATGCATATGAAAAAAGACATGGCTTGTGTGAATTGTAAGTCTTTTTCCTGAAGATTAAGGATATTTCTGAAAAGAAACAATACTCTCTTTTTGTATGTGTATCAATTGGAATAATAAAAGCATAATTTTTGGAGCATGCTTCAAGAAAGAACAAAAAAATCTTTGCCCTTCGAAGGTTTGTCTCCTGCTTGTTAAAATTTCTTTCTAGTGATTATAGCATGTTTTCCCTTCTCCACTATCTATGTTGTCAAGGTCATATAGGGAAATGACAAGTTGAGATTTCGTTTGGGCTTTGCACAAAGAACTATGAGAAGTATTAAAGTTTCTTTTTTATATGATGGTAGTGATATTGAGGAAAACTAAACTTCACAGCAGTACTCAGGAGAAATAGAGAGTAGGGAGGTAGGAGGCATAGAAACAAATTAAAGGTGATGAAAAGCACACACTAAGTGATAAAGGGGACCTCAGTCACTAATGATGAGAATCAAAAACAGCAGATCAGACTGCTGCTAATCAGAAGAACTGATCAGATTTCATGCAGATCTGACTAGATAGGGAAGCTGGAGGCTCAATAGCTTTGAGTTTGTGTGTCAGTATTTCAAAAGAAAGTTGCCTTGAAAAGAGCATGAAAAATGCCAAGCTTTCATTTTATTAGAGAAAATGAAAAGAATAGAAAGACAATGGAAGAAATAATCCAAGAAGAAAAAGAGAAAGTGAAAAAAAATCAAAACTAAGACCAGGAGTCCGGCACATGAAGATACATGATTAACGCGAGCAGGGAAGAGCTCTCCAGGAGATCTCCAACATGTTTCCCACATGGAAATACTCTCAGGTTCTTAGAAAAGAAGTAGTACAGAATGACTAAGGATTGTTAAGGGGAGATTTTTAAAATGCTGTTTCAGGGCTTAGGAAAGGAAAAACTGAACACCTATACTTTTATGACTTGAAGTGCAAAATGGCAATATGTGTGATAAACAAATAAGAAATTTTACATAAGCCAATAAAGTTATTGGAATAGCTCATACACCTGTAGACACTCATTAACATTTGTTAATAAATCATATGGATAGAGATGGAATGGTCCCTGGGCATAGAGAAAGAAGTGTGTTTATTTTGTAACCCTTAAGTCTAATGCAGAACCTAATACATAGTGGATACTTAATGGTTTGAATCAATAAAGAATGAATAAGTGGTTAAAAGAAAATAGCACAAAGTTTCATCTTTTCAAAATTCATTAAATAAAATACTTCATCAGAGAAGTATTGATCACTATAAGGAAAATACAAAGCTAGGCATTGAGTAGAAAACATATAAGACTAATTAGACAAAGGCCTGGGCCTCAAGTTTCAATCTAATAAGGCATACAAATATATTATAATCAATATAATACAATGTAATAGGTGCATTGATAAAGGAGATATAGATAAAGCACTATGAGAATACTAATAATAAGAAAGGAGGGAGTTGTAAAGAGTATGAAAAAAAATGATTTGTTTATGTGCTGCATTTTAGAAGCAACCCAGGAGGTTTTTTCTTTATATTTTTGTTCAGTTTTGTTGTCATATTTTCTCCTCACTTCTGTGGGTTTCAGTCCCCAAAGTTCAACTTTTTCTCTTTGAAAAATAACCCCATGAAAAATTTAAAAGATGGAAATGCCAAATGCAGAAGTTTTACATATTCAGTGTGTCTTTGTCTAAATGAAGGGAATCACCCCTCTCTTCTCTGTAGGCCTTTGATTCTGCAGTCACAGATGTACAGTCACCACCTACAGTCAGGGAAGAGAAGTCAGCCACTGATCTAGCAGCAAAACTCTTTCTTCTTGATGAACTGGTGTCCCTGGAGAATGACGTGATTGAGACAAAGAAGAAGAGGAGTTTCTCTGGTTTTGGGTCACCCCTAGACAGACTCTCAGCTGGATCTGCAGATCATAAAGGTAAACAGAGGTAAGTGAACTCTTGGAGAAGGAAAAGATTTTATTTTCTAAGTCTGTCATTCTGGGTTCTGAAACAGCGAATTCCATTTTAAAAACACAGTGAAAACTTTATAAATAAACAGATGATAGGGTGTCAGCCAACTTATGGGTTTAATAGTGTGATCTTGGAAATAAGTGTTTAGACTAGGAAAATGAGTGCTACAGGATAAATTAGTAGAGTAAGACCTTCATAGCTGACCACCTCCCTGCAGTGCCACCTTCTTAAATTAACCTAATTTTCATAGACCAGACATGTACCATATGTTCATATCAGTACAGTAGGCCAAGTTCCTTATGTTGATCACCTCTGTAAGTGATTAATACATCACTACTGTATTTTTGTCATAATATTTCCCAAGGTAGAGTCTGTTGAATACAGATACAAAATAATGAGGTAAGGAGACATGTGTGTGCATTGAGGTAACTACTCTGGTCAACTTGAGCTTTTTATTTAATAGATGTCACTAGAACACCACTTAGTTTTGACCCTTGATATAAAGTTTTCCAAAATACTTGAATGAATCCTGAGAGGAGAACTCTCAGGACTTGGTATCAGCACACAGGTGTTTAAGTCCAGTTTCTTCTCTTGTCCAGCCATGTGAATTGCACCTGTACCCTTATCCTTTATCTCAAGCTTATTTATCTGTAAAATGGTGAAATTTCCTTCCCTCCATAACATGAAATTAGATAATCAAATGTAAAAGCTTTGTAAAATATTGGTTATCATAAGAGAATTAGAGAAGTGAATCTCCCGTTAATCATTGAGAAACTGTCAATATGTTAAAGCAACCTCTTAAAACTCAGTTCATTTCTACTCCCTCAGTATCTGTTCATCATGCTATAAACTTCACATTAGTAATGGCACAAAAGTCCACTTAATTACTTAGACAGGTGTCCGGGAAATTTACTAGGAATCTTTTGCTCACCTTGAACATTTTGTATCTCACCAAATTCTCTAAATCCGATTTGTTTTCTATGTTAAGTATCTCTAGAATATCTTCTTCCCTTAAGACTTTTCCAATTCTGGCCTAAATTATTATTTTTTTCTATCATTTCTTTCTCCAGTCTTTCCTCATCTCCATCTCCACCATCCTCACCACCCATTATCACCAATGTGGCCTCTAATCTGCCACCAGGGTGATCAGCTAAGAGTCTTGTGTGACATGTTCCCCACTGCTTTCAATGTAAAAGTCAAATTCCTTAGGAAAACCTACAAAGAATTCTATGACCTAGCACCTTGTTTCTTCTTGTTCTTACCTTTACTTCCTTTGGTCCAGTCATATTTGTTTCCTGGAGCTCTAAGTCTTGTCATCTTGTTTGTGGTTCTATGATGTTTCTATGTTCAGTAATTATTAGTATACAGAATACCATTCGCTAGACCCCTGTTCTACAAGATGTTCAAAGTTACATTAGAAAATAAAATCATTATTTGGAGACTGCAATTTATCCTACTTGTACTTCAAAAACAGTCTCATACCTGCATTTTGTAAAGCAGATCTTACTTTAACCAGAGAAATACAAATTAGTTCCACTTCTATTCTAGGTAATATGTTGGAGTCTGGTGAGAAAGAGGAGGAAAATAGACTCTTTGTCCCTCAAAGAACCCACATACTAATAAGAAACGGAAATGTTTACAATGAGTTGCAATACAAGAAGAGATACACTTTTAAAGAGCAAATTAAAAATAAGGCAATGAAAATTCCATGCTTAAATGTTAGAACAGAAAATATGTCTTCTAATGAATATTTTTTCTTTGATCTCTGAATCTTATACCATGTAGTTAACTCAATGATCTCAAAATTAATATACACATGCTACATGCAGTAGACATAAATTTATAAAAGTGCAAATACACAGCATGTATACTAAATGTAGACTGTATAATAGCATATAGAAATATATATCTAAAACACCATTGAGGTTTCACTGTGACAATTTCTTTAGAAAGTATCATAATGAGAAGCTATCTTAAAAGACATAATCCATCAAATTCAGTGTGGCCATAAAGTTCAAGTGCAATTTAAAATAGTTGTCTATTTTGGGCAGCACCTGTGGCTCATCAAGTAGGGCACCAGCCCCATACACTGAAGGTGGCCAGTTCAAACCCGGCCTCAGCTGACCTGCAAAACAGAAAAATAGCTGGGCATTGTGGCGGGCGCCTGTGGTCCCAGTTACTTGGGAGGCTGAGGCAAGAGAATCGCCTAAGCCCAGGAGTTGGAGGTTGCTGTGAGCTGTGTGATGCCACGGCACTCTACTGAGGGTGATAAGGTGAGACTCTGTCTTTACAACAACAACAAAAAAAAGAGTTGTCTATTTTATATTGCACATGAATTTTGTAGCTACCCTGTACATATAGCCTGCTTGCAAGAAATAATGGGAAATTGTCAAGCATTTAATATATTTCTGAACATATTTTTTATATAAAGACCACAAATAAAATAAACATGTAAAAATCTAGACAATAATGTTCCCATGCATGTATCATGAGGAAACTACTAGGTATGTTACTCTGAGCAAAAATAATGACTGGGGAGATATAACCATAAGAATTGGTTGTAAGTGTTACCTTTAAAACTAAAGTGAAGTGATGGAGGCAAAGAAGAGAATGGCATGTTATAGTAGAAAGTCTGACAATACAGATTCAGCGTAACTATCACACATTCAGAGGCAATGGTCAGAGTGCGCAAAATTTACAATAAGCCTTTGATTGCTTCATGGATAATAACTGGGAGTAAAGGGATAAGAAAACAGACACTTGGAGGCATGAGGAAGAGGGGAAAGAAAGGATTACAAATTAAGTTTGTACTATAGAATAATAGGCAAAAACTGAAAAGAGAAAGACTCAATGTTATAATATACAAATATTGGCTCAGCGCCTGTGGCTCAACGGGCTAAGGCGCCAACCACATACACCTAAGCTGGTGGGTTCGAATCTAGCCCAGGCCCGCCAAACAACAATGACGGCTGCAACCAAAAAATGGCCGGGTGTTGTAGCTGGTGCCTGTAGTCCCAGCTACTTAGGAGGTGGAGGCAGGAGACTCGCTTGAGCCCAGGAGTTGGAGGTTGCTGTGAGCTGTGATGCCACGGCACTCTATCCAGGGTGACAGCTTGAGGCTCTGTCTCAAAAAATATATATATATATAAACACAAACATAACCATAAAAATAAAAATTAAAACTTCTCTATACAAAAATAACACAAAATAGAACACAGTGAAAATCTGTTTATGTTGTAATAACTACATATGTAAATATAATTTCTAAAAATGTTTTTAAAAGTCAAATACACTGACACATGTAAATGGATATCACTTGCTTATTAAAATACCAGTGTTTTCATATTTGCAGATAAAGGAAAATTCAATACTTTTCTATAGTTAAGAGATTCAGTAAAAATAGACTTAGAATAGTTGACAATAAAAATAATAAACAAATTATATTAAGAAAAACATAAATTAGAAATAAAAAACAATGCACCAACATATATCAAAGGGAAACCACAGGAAATGGTAGGAAATAGAAAAAATACATTAATAGCAGGAGACTTTGATTCATTTTTTAAAATCCAAGACAGATTATATATTCAATATTTATAAAAGATTCATGTAACATAGTTCAGTAAAAAGAATCTAAATATAATATAAATCTATTTTTAATTTTGACCTGTAATAATAGAGAATGTAATTTATTTTCAAGTGAATGTGAAATATTCATAAAATTTATCATATATGAAATGACAAAAAGCCTCAAAAATTTTGAAAGAGTAGATATATTACAAAAGTAATCACTAACTGAAATAGAAATTAATAAAAAAGCCTGAAAACAGGAAGAAACTCTTATTCAAAAAATATAAAATAACATTGCTTCTCGGCCTTTTGGCTAAGATCAAGTGCAGAAAATATAAAATAGTCATTAATTAACTATTTGATCAAAAAGGAACAGAAAATAAAATTACACATCTTATTGAAAATGGTAATAACATAAATATGATATTATGGGCAAACAAAGCAAATACAGGGTATCCATAATTTCGTGTGCAATTTAAAATAGCTTTACCTTGTAAATTGCACAATGAATTTTATGGACACCCTATATTCCATATAAAAATGCAAACGATACAAACACTACACCCAAAGAAAAAACACTGGAAAGTAGACCAAAGTAAACAAAAAAAAAGAAAAATCAGAGGTAGAAATAAACAATGACAAAAGTTGGAATCAATAAGTATGTACAGCACAACACACAATGGAGTAAAGAAATGCAAAGTTGGGCGGTGCCTGTGGCTCAGTGAGTAGGGCGCTGGCCCCATATGCCAGAGGTGGTGGGTTCAAACCCAGCCCCGGCCAAAAAAAAAAAAGAAATGCAAAGTTACAAAGAAATTAGATAAAAGATGACAGAATACCTTATTTGCAAAAGCATAAAGGAATGCAAATACATAGGCATAATGTTAACTAAGAATATTCAAAGAATATCTGAGCTAAACTATAAAAATAATGCTAAAATACCAAAGGAAATCTGAACAAACAGAGATGTATAATAAGTTCTTTTTTTTGTTTTTGGAGACAGTGTCTCATTATGTCACCTTCAGTAGAGCGTCATGACATCACAGCTCACAGCAACCTCAAACTCTTGGGTTTAAGCGATTCTCTTACCTCAGCCTCCCAAGTAGCTGGGACTAAATGTGCCCACCACAACGCCCAGCTATTTTTTTTTGTTGTTGTTGTTGTTGTAATTGTGGTGATTGTTGTTTGGCAGGCCAGGGCCAGGTTCGAACCAGCTGGCCTTGGTCTATGTGGACAGTGTCTTAGCCGCTGAGCTACAGGCACTGAGCCACATCAATAAGTTCTCGAGTCAAACACTCAAGAGCACAAAGATGTCTGCTCTCTTAAAGCTAAATTATCAACAAGCTGATTATAAAGTTAATTTCAAAGAACAAAAGCCAGCAGAGCCAGAAAAAGTCTGAAAATAGTAGAAAGAAGAGCCCTACCAGATCTTTAGTCTTTACATGTAGACCAAGACGGTTATTTCTTTTTAATTTCAAAACAAGTGTTTTTGTCACATGGATACCTCGAATAATTCTTAAGTCAGGCCTTTTGGTATACCAATCCCCAGAAAAGTGTTCATTGTACTCAATAGGTACGCTTTCCTCAGACATCCCTGCCACCTTTTTCCTTTCTTGGTTTATCAGGTTCTTTATATTGTATTGTGCCCAATGTGTACTTATTGTTCAGTTCCTGGTAATTAGTGAGAACACGGGGTGTTCTTCACTTAGGTCTCCAGTTCTATCCAAGCTGCTGCAAATACTATTATTTTATTCCTTTTTATGGCTGAGTAGTATTCCATAAATACCCCACATTTTTTAAATACACCCAGCAGTTGATAGGCATATAGATCGATTCCACATCTTTACAATTGTAAATTGTGGTGCTATAAACATTAGACTGCAGGTGTCTTTTTAATCAAATGAATTGAGTAGATACCTAGCAGCAGGATTGTGGGATTGGACAATAGGTCTACATTTATTTCTTTAAGGAATCTCCGTATTATTTTCCATACAGTTTGTACGAATTTGTTGTCCCACCAACAATGTGTAAACATTTCTTTCTCTATGTATCCACACCAAGATTTTTGACTTTTTACTAATGGCCATTCCGATGGGAATAAGGTGGTATCACATTATAGTTTTAAGTAGCATTTCCCCCTGATTAGTGGTGTTGAGTATTTTTCTCATATGTTTGTTAGCCATTTATCTATTTTCTTTTGAAAAACTTCTTTCTGTTCATGGCTTTTGCTCACTTTTTGATGGAGGCATTTAATTTTTTTCTTGGTGGTTTGTAGATTTTGAATTTTAGACCTATTGCAGAAGAATGAACCAGGACTTCAAACTTTACCATACACAAAAATTAGTTCAAGAGGGATATAAAAGACTTAAATGTAAAGCACAAAACCATAAAAATTCTAGAAGAAAACGTAGAAAAACTTGTCGAGGCATTAGTCTAGGCAAAGAATTTATGACAGAGACTCAAAGACCCCAAAGGAACAACAAAAATATATAAATGGTGCTTGATTAAATTAAAAAGCTCCTGCATAGCAAAGGAAACAATCAACAAAGCAAACAACCTACAGAATGAGAGGAAATATTTGCAAACTATACATCAGACAGGGGTCTCATGCCCAGATCTTTCTACATAGTTTTTCTTTTTTTTCTACTATAACATAGGTTATCAATAGATAGATGGATAGACAGATAGATAGATTGGAACAGAAACTCAAGGAATGGACTCAATTATATTGAGTATATATGTATAAAACATGTATAAAAAACAGCATCTCGCATTAAGGAGTAAAACAGGAGACTTTGAATTAATGATGCTGAGAACTGGAAAAAATGATAAATCTTCAAACTGTATGTCATGATAAAGTCTAAATGGATTAGAGATTTAAGTGAAAAAATAAAAGTAGATGAGCCCATATGGCAATAGAAGAAAACATTGCTGAAGTTCTATATATAGAGGAGAGTGTATAAACTCTTCTAAATTCTTTTTTTTTTTTTTT
>CAUYRH010065795.1:0-10957 GCA_963574655.1 Perodicticus potto | reverse complement strand
CTGCATAATATTCCATGGTATACATGTACCAAAGTTTATTGATCCATTCGTGTATCGTTGGGCTCTTGGGCTTCTTCCATGACTTAGCAATTACGAATTGGGCTGCAATAAACAATCTGGTGCAGATATCTTTGTTGTAATAATCTTTTTTTTTTAATAGAAGATAACTGTGTCTTTTAATACACTGCTCCCTATAAACGTCTATTTTTTTTAAAGCTTTAACTCCAAAATTTTCTACTCTGTAAAAGCTTCTCTGGCCTCAAATCTAGTTGACTTACTTGTTGGGGTATGTGGTCTCTCTCTGAACCATTGAGTCTGGCCATTAGAGCAATGAGCCTCTGTGTATGAGAGTCTGTCTAGTGTGAGAAGACAGACTCTTTTACAGCTTTTTTACATGAGGCCATCCATATTACACAGTGGCTCAATAGATTTATGAGGACATTTGACTGGTATGTGTAGATGCTTATTTGCTGGCTGATCTGATCTCATTTCTAAATTTAATAAGAAGAGGAGAAGCTCAGGGCTGCACTTAACTGCTGCTGGAGATGGTTGGCAACCCACCTTCATTTAGCTGGTAGGATTTTTGTAAAACTGCCCAGAGGTTGACAGAATCATCCCCCAAGGGAAAAGAAAAATTGCACTGGAATCAGTTCTAAAGTCTTAGATTTGGTTTCACATAAAACCATCTACATTGTCATTCTTATTTAACAGGAATTCCAGAATTTTTAGTAGTTTGAGATGATAGGAGTAGGAAAGGCTTTAATTATTTTAATGTAGCACACACACTCTTTCCTCATGACATATGTGTATATGTTTGTGTGTGTGCTGGAAGAGAACTGATGGCCATTTAGAGTAGTTTCTGCCAACTGTGACAGCAAAGCAGGCCAACTCCCTGGGAGTAAAATTCGGTGGCTAATGGTCTTTGGGCTGAAGACAAGTGCCCATACACTATTTCCTAGTCTACTTGGCTTTGAGAATCATCACTAACTTTCCCTCAAAAGCAACAGAGACTGGGTTCCCTCCCTCTATGGTGAAGGCTGATTTGCCTAACCCTAGCAGGGCCCCAGAGACATTGGTATGAGACAAAGACAGGACCTCTGTCCTGATCCCCAGTTGGCCTTTGGCCTACATATGCAAGTCTGTGTTTAGAAGCTGGAAACTCAAGATCACAGCCACTGTGTTCACAGCCATGCTCAAGTTATCTTTGAGTAAACTCAGATGCTATACCTGTTAACAAGTCTCATTTCTTGGTGATATTTTCTTTGCAATCTTCAGACAAACACTCGCTACTGCCAGGGATGCAGCTATCCTGGCTTTTCTCCCAGTATATGGGGCAGGGAGGAGGAGGAAGAGCACCGAGTCTCTGTGACCCACTTTAATTTTAATGAATCCTCTCTCCCCCTAGCTCAAGGGGAAGAAGAGTTGCCACGTGGGAATGATGCTCTGCCATCCTGTTCCAAGCCTTCTTGAAAGCCAGAGATAGCAGGGCTATGTTAGGATTTGGGATTGGCAGGCAGTCCTGTGTCTCTGTCAAGGGGTAGTGCAGACAACTGACAGGAAGCTAAACTCCTACCAGGGCCTAGAGCCAACACACTGCAGGGTCAACCTGAGCCCTGCCCCTTGCTTGCTGCAGGACCCTCAGCATACACAGGCTTCCCTCTTCTGAGTCCTGTGTCCATGCAAGTCAGAGGAGAGATTTGTACATTTTTCTAAGGACACTTTCATCTCTGAAATTCTACGATGTGACTACAGCTGTGGGTTGGGGAAAACAAGGCACCCACAGGGAAAATCTGAAGACCAGAGTATGTAATATCATACCCTCCAAGGAATTGCCTTTGATCACACTCAGCACCTCCATCCCTTCCTGGCATTTCTATTTGTTTGCTCTGGGACCTTGGGAAAATTGCTTAATCTCCCTAGATCTCTGTTTTGTCTTCTGTAAGTTGAGAGCAGTAACACCATCCACATTTGGCTGTTGATTTTGGTCATTTTATTTTCAGGACTAAATGGCTATACATTTAACATGTTCAGCATTAGGGTGGGCTCAAAGGTGATTGGTAAATGTGAATTTCCTTCACTTTCCCTTTTCTTCCCCAATTTGCTTCACAGCGAGTCTTTCTTTGAAGATCTTGCTCCAGGCTGAAGGTTCTGCTTAGGTGTTACCCAGTGAAGGTGCAGAGTAGCATTCAGAACCTCACTGATCCTTTTCAGAGCAGGAAAAGCCAATGCAGACATTTCCTAGTCTTCTTCATGTTTCCCCCAAACTCCAGTTTGCTACAAGGTATGCCCCTCCAGGTGCTTTCCTTACACCCCACCCCCCACTCTTTCCTCCTCCATCTAGACCCCACTGCTTGGACCTCATGTCTATGGATTCTTCTCTGGTTCCTTTAGCCTAAAGAACCCTCTTCCTGGCCGGGAGCCCTCCCCTGGTCACTCTCTGAGCCTGCCTTGCATTCTCATGAAATGTCCGTATTTCTGGACTCGGCATTGGGATCTAGAAATCCTTTTGCTAGGTCATGTCACACCTTCCTTTTGTCTCTTCATCTAAATGGCAGATTTCATGATGGCAGGGAGCTCTCTGAAAATAGCACACATTTCATGTGTGGGTAGAGCCCACAGTAAAGTATGATTTTCGTCAGGCTGCGTCTCCTCTCATACCACCTGTGCCATCCTTTACTAATGTCTATTTCCTCTGGGTTTCTTTTCATCACACAGTAGAATAGGCTTCTAAATTTTAACTTCTAAATTTGTCTTACTGTTTGAAAATTGTTTTATTTTTCTCTTCTGATATGTAAAAGTAAGGCCAGGATTTCCTTTCTGTTGACTTCTTGGACATCTTTCTGAGGTCTCAAAGATTTAGACCTAAACTCTCGTCCATGGCTTGTATGGGTGGATAGCATATTAGCTTCCTAATAATGAGAACTTTTATTTAAAAATGAATATCATAAACCTTTGCTTCCTTTTCTTACTCTAGGGTCATCTTATTTTATGTCAAGAATTCCTGATAATTAAAGACATCAGTGACATGTATAACTCTCCATTTGACCTATTCTCCATAGTCAAATCCAAGCTTTTACCTTGAAAGTTATGCATTCCTCTGAAGCTAAATGGCACACACACACAAATGTCAAAAACAGCCTTGCATTTGAATCACCCTGTTTCTCTCTGCTAATATGGGCTTATTCAGCACATTGACCTTCAGTGGAAGGCACTGGTTTCTGGGTGCAACTGTGGCCTATTTGAAACAGACAAAGGTATCTCCAAGGTGGCTTTGTCAAAGACCAAGGACATTTTAAGTAGACTCTTAGTTTTTTGCCACAGAAAAAAATAGAAATAATTCATTTTAGCTTCCCTAGCATTTTTGGATGGACAATAAGAGCTAAGAGGGAAGCAGAAGCCAACAAGGCAGCCTTGGGAAGCCAGGAGCCCAGATAGAAGCTGAGAACTGCTGGCTCTGGCTCTGTGCTCAGTACAAGGATGTGAGCATAAGTCATGAACAAATGTCTGGAAAACCTCTCTGCTGGACATTTTACCCATAGACCCAAAGCTGGATGATGTAGGAGTCCAGAGAATCTACCTTGGATTTCCTTGGTTCAGTGGGTAGTTGTCATTCTTGGCTGCACATGAAATCACCTGTGAGGCTGTTAAAACTCATGAGCCCCACTCTGGGAATCATGAAGTAGAATCTCTTGGGATGAGGCCTACACATGGGCGTTTATGAAAATCTCTCTAGGGAACTCTTACATGTGGCCACCATGGAGAAGCACCACTGCCGATAGCAAGAAGTTAGGGTTTCTTTTGAGTACTTTGCCTGAGCTTTTGTGTTTTTTTCTTTTTTTTTTTTTTTTTTGAGACAGAGCCTCAAGCTGTCACCCTGGGTAGAGTGCTGTGACTTCACAGCTCACAGCAACCTCCAACTCCTGGACTCAAGTGATTCTCCTGCTTCCACCTCCCAAGTAGCTGAGACTACAGGTGCCCACCACAATGCCTGGCTATTTTTTTGGTTGCAGCCATCATTGTTGTTTGTCTGGCCTGGGCTGGATTTAAACCTGCCAGCTCAGGTGTACGTGACTGGCACCTTAGCTGCTTGAGTCACAGGTGCCAAACCCTGAACTTTTTTTTTTTTTTTAACTTCTATAGATGACTCTTTTGGAATGTTTTAGCTATTGATGACTAACTCACTTCACTCACCTTCGTCATTTCCCTAACTCCTATCCCTCCCTCTTAGATAGCCCCGTCAGGAGTTAGAATAGGCATGTATGTATGTGTGTGTGGTGTGTGGTGTGTGTGAAAGAGAGAGAAAGTGAGACTGCCTGTATAGACACGTGTAAATACAGTAGAACCTCCATAGTTGACCACCATCTTTTATCAGCTATCTTCTTAAGTTGGCCTAATTTTCATAGACTAGACATGTACCCCATGTACTTAATGGAAGTTCCTTATGATGACCATCTCCATATCTTGACCAGTTTGTTTCAGTCCCTTGGGTCCTCAGTTTACAGAGGAGCTACCATATGTGAAACTTACAATATCTTTGCTTTTTAGTAATCTTTCAATAGTACAGAGTTTATCTTGACCTCAGTCTTTTCTCTTGTGGACAGTCCAGGTGTCAGTAGCTGCATATATTGGCTTCCATACTTGAAACTGAGTATCAGCAGACTACGGTCTAATCCTACCTCTCTTTTGTGATTTTGGCCAAATCTTACAGACTTTCTGAGCCAGTGTCTCCTTATCTGTCAAACAAGGCAGATAGAGTGGGCTCCCCCCAAGGTTATTTTCAGCTCTAGCATCTGTAGGAAACATTAATAATCACCCCTAGACCTCATAAAGCAAAACCCAGGGAAGAAGAGGAGAATCCTTTTTACACATGTGTTGGAATTAACCTCTTGCTTAGTCTCTAGGCACTGTGTTAAAGCAACTATGATGTTAAAATAGGGCCAAAATCTATCTTTGAACTACCTGGATTCTTGTCCCTGTTTTGCCTATGAAATGTGCAGGCAAGACTTATTTTTCAATTTTTCATCTGTAAAATGAGGATGCTGCCTTTAGAATGACAGGGCTTAATTTCCCAGCATGTGTTCTATGGAAACCTAGTTTCCTAAACTAGACCTTGAACAAAAGCCCCAGGTTTTAATGAATCTGAGAAATGTGGCACCATCTAGCCTTCCTATTAATGATCCATACTACACCCTGTTATTAATGTTTCACACAATCCCTTAGGAAAGAACTTTGTTTTTCATTGTTTAACAGTTTTATAAATAAGTGATATTTGTTTAACTAAGGAACTATATTCCTAGGTTCAAGAAATACATGTGTGGAAATGCTGCTTGCTGCTCTATGCCTTACAAGAAGCCTGGGTGTTCCCATGACCACTGCTTTTTTGATATGGTGGCCTCTCTCACCTTCTTGGGATGTTGTTGCTATTGAAGTCTGTACTTCCCCCCTGCTCCCGCTGTGGGTCCTTCATTTCTCAGCTTCAAAAGCCAGAGTTTAGGAACCTCTCTGGTTGGTTGTGAATAGTTTCAGGGAGACTATAGATCATCTATCTGTACAAAAGAATCTGAGGATAAAATTCAAACTGAATGAAGAATTCACTTGGTGATACAAGACAGAAGATGAGAAAGAGAAAACTCTTACAGTTTACCTAGGTTAGGGGGGCAGGACATTCAGGGACAGTAAGACCACAAAGGCAATTTAGGTCTTTTCTTTATTAATCATGATCTGTGATTAAACAGAGACATAGACACTTCTAGGATATTGTTTTTCCTCTTCTTGGAAAGTTTATTCTTAGAGATTACTAGTAGGCCATCTAGGAGGGATCTTAGAAATTAGAGTCCAGATATGGCAAATAGATATAACTCATGGTTTTAGCTCTAACAGTGGCTGCCTGAAGCACTGGAGGCTTAGTAAAGTTCCTTGTGACTCCTAATGTTGACTGCCTTATGTAAGATGGTGACCAATGTCATGTTACATGAGCCAGGTATTTGCCATTCCTTATGGAGATGAGGAAATTACTTGCAGATTATCTATTACTTGAGAATCTATTAGCCCAAAAACATACCAATTTTTTATTCCTTTCTCCTTCTTCAGTTATTGAGCATTAAATATTAACATTTTCAATATTTATAATATAGAGAAATGGAACACATACCATGGGGTTATCTCAACCTAGTGGAAGTATGAAGTCATCTGTTAAGTTTGAATAAATGGCAACAACTAACAGGGATCATTCATGCCCCAATTCTGACCAATTGCCTCTATTTGCCTAGGAGGAAATGACCAGGGTTTGCAATCAAAACTCGTCCATTAACCCAGTGGTTAAAAACTTTTGGATTTTATTGTTTTCACTTTTTTCCACATGAGAAAAGCTGGCATGTATTAGCATTAGGGACCCACAGCTCCAGCTTCTGAGGGTCTCTTCAGTCTTCCCATGTGCTTTCCAGTTCTGGTGTGTGATTTTAGAGAATCAGTAGATGACATGAGCTTTAAGAAACTAAATAGTCTTTCCATTCACTTGGACTGTGCTATCAAACACAGCCATAGATTTCTGGTTTGCTGATGGTGCCACTACCTCTCTCCAAGACCCTATTTTTTTCCTCTTGACTTTTGGCTCTCCTTGGAGGATGACTTACTTGGCTAACCCCTTTCAGTTTTGTTTCATATATTCAGCTTCTCCCTTAACTCTGGACACTCCCAGTCTTTATCTTCTTTGGCAGCCATTCAGGGTATATTATGAGCAGTATGTGGGAATGAACAACCTATTGAGATCAGGAAAACGTTTGTACTCAGGTTTTCTGCCCAACTGTGATGAGTGTATGGCAAAAAGATACCCTCCTCAATTTAGCCCAACATGTATTTTCTTTAAGTGTTATTAAAAGTCAAGTCAGTTGATCATTATCACATATCTAGTGCCCTACTTTGCAAACTGATGGACAATTTAGAACAAGTTCTATTACTTTATAAAAAGTTATGTGCCAGTGTGTGTGTGTATACACTTAAATGGAAAATAACCTAGAAGATGACATACCACACTTTGATTGTGGTTAACTTGGGGAGTGGGGGTGGAAGGGCATTTGGGGTGGGCTTTCACTTCCTACTTGATACACATTAGTTTTGTTTAGAGTATTTTTTCTTTTCTTTCTTTTTTATAAATAGGCGTGTGTTTTGAACTGGAAAGCATTAAGTAAATTTAAATATGTGAAAAAGCACTTATAAAATCTCAGTGATGAGGATACTTTAGGTTTCATTTAGTCCTCTGATTCAAAATCTGCTGTGAATCTTTGTCAGATTTACCAAACAATTTTGTGTGTGTTTGTGGTGTGTTTGAGTATGTGTGTGTGAATGTATGTCCTGGTTTAAGATTCCAATTGTTCTTTCTTAGGAAGGATTGTTCCATTATTCTGAATTATGTCTCTCTTACATTTTTGGTGTTAAATATCTTTTTGTTTATGACATAATAGTGATAATGGATTATAATTTTTTTTAAGTCTTTACTTGGTATAATGAAGAATTGGGGACTCTGTTTTTCCTAAAGCTTTAAATACTTAATGGATTTATTAAAATTATGATCTTGGAACTGCTAGTATTACTAACACCCCTATTTTATTGACAAGAGATTGAGACTCAACAATGTGAAGTGCTCACAATAATTGATTTAGTTGTGTTCTCTTCAACATACCACTATGTCTTTCAATTTAAAAAATATTCATGATTCACACAATACTTAGCATATAACATTGATTAGACTCGGTGTTAAGAATAAATGAGAATAAATACATATAGTCTCTGGATGCTTATAGTGTTGTATAATGGCTAGCAGCATTAGTTTACGTACTATATGCTAAATCATTAAAATACTTTTCCTCTTTGGTAAGTAATAGAGCTAATATCATCTTAATTACTGTATATCATCATAGTTCACCAGTATTCTTTATAGCACTAATTTTACTTTATCTATGGA
The DNA here is from genome assembly GCA_963574655.1 of Perodicticus potto. Lineage (NCBI taxonomy): Eukaryota > Metazoa > Chordata > Mammalia > Primates > Lorisidae > Perodicticus > Perodicticus potto. The sequence goes on along the minus strand of CAUYRH010065795.1, from coordinate 2,997 downwards.
CATATATTGACATCTTGCTTTGTGCTTGAACTATGCTAAAAATTTAAATGTTGTGGGTTATGCTTCTAACAAAGGTTTGATAACCAGAATCCACAGAGAACCCAAACTTATTAATAAGAAAAGAACAAGTAATCCCATTTCATTGTGGGCAAGGAACTTGAACAGAAGCTTCTCTGAAGAAGATAGGTGCATGGCCTATAGACACATGAAAAGATGCTCATCATCTTTAATCATCAGAGAAATGCAAATCAAAACCACTTTGAGATATTATCTAACTCCAGTAAGAATGGCTCACAAAATAAAATCCCAAAACTACAGATGTTGGTGTGGATGTGGAGAAAAGGGAACACTTCTGCACTGCTAGTGGGAGAGCAAGCTAATACATCCCTTTTGGAAAGAAGTATGGCGAATTCTCAGGGATCTAAAAGGAGACCTGCTGTTTGACCTTGCAATTCCTCTACAAGGTGTATATCCAAAAGACGAGAAATCAATTTATAACAAAGATATTTGCACCAGATTGTTTATTGCAGCTCAGTTAATAATAGCCAAGTCATGGAAGAAGCCCAAGTGCCCATTGACCCATGAATGGATTAATAAATTGTGGTGTATGTATACCATGGATTATTATGCAGCCTTATAAAAAGATGGAGACTTTTTACCTCTTTTACGCTTACATGGATGGAGCTGGAACATATCCTACTTAGTAAAGTATCTCAAGAATGGAAGAAAAAATATCCAATGTACTCAGTACTATTATGAAATCATTTACAATCACTCACACTTTCATATGAAGAATAGACCACGACTATGGCCCAAGTTGAAGGAGGGAGGAAGAGGGGATAGAAGGGGAGGGGAGAGGTCAGATTGAGGGAGGGTGAATGGTGGTATCACACCTATGGTGCATAGTGCAAGGGTACATGTTGGATCTATTAGCATAGAGTATAAATGTCTTAACACAATAATCAAGTAAAAGAGATGAGGTATAATTCTATATGAAATCAGCACATTGTACCCCATAAATGCATTAATGTATACATGATTTATGCATTTATCATTTAATAAAAAAAATAAAAAATTATGCAGAATAAGCATGTATCTTAGTCTGTTTGTATTGCCATAAAGGAATATGTGAGGCTGATTAAATTATAAAGAACAGAGATTTATTTTTTTTCACAGTTCTGCAGGCTGTACAAAAAGCATTGTGTTGGTATCCGTTTATGGTGAGGGCTTCACGCTGTTTCCACTCATGTTGAAAGGGGAAGGAGAGTCCAGGTGTGCAGAGATCACATGGTGAGAGAGGAAGCAAGAGACAGGGAGGAGGTGCCAGAACATTTAGTTCTTTTAGAATTGAAGAGTGAAGCCTCATTCGCTCTGGCTAGGATGGCAACAAGCCATTCATGAGGGATCCACCTCCATGGCATGAAAACCTCCCACCAGGTCCGATCTCCAACATTGAGGATCCAATTTCCACATGAGACTTGGAGGAACACAAACCATATTCAAACTACAGCACTATGCATGTCCATGATAAAAAATTTAAGTAACATTTAAATACCGGGTGTCCCAGAAGTCCCCATCCATAGGGAAAATGGGAAATTGTAGCTAAATATACCTCTATTTACAAAATATTGATTACAAAATTTAAGAAGTGGCCAACACATAAAGAATATTTTGTAAATATTTTATAAAATTTTGTAATGAATATTTTGTATATAAAGGTATATTTAGCTATAATTTCCCATTTTCCCTATGGTTGGTAATGTTAGAGTTGACTTTTGGGACACCCTATATATAGGAAGTCCCTGAGTTACACACATATGACTTACATACAGAGGCTATTAAAGTAAGTAGCTGAATTACACTATCTGACTGAGTATGACTTGCACTAACCAATGGAGACTATTTGAGGTAACAGGTAAATGTACTTATCCAAACTTACATACAAATGCAACTTAAGAACAAACCCACAGAACCCATTTCATTCTTAACCTGGGGACTGCCTGTATAGAGAAATAAGTGAGTCTGCTTTCTCTGCTCATAGCCTTTAATCCTCCCCTGGCTTATGGAATTAACCACAGTTAATAGTTTTGTTTATATTCTTCCAGATCATTTTCTTTAGAGTAGATGCATATATTTGGGGGTTACTTCTCTTTGTGATATAGCTCTTCTTATGTAATTATATGAGTGAATTTACTTTATCTAAATTCGAGTGATCCTATCATTTCTGAAAATATGATCATCAACTGGTCTTTAGGTACTAGCCCTTGACAGTTCCCCTAAATGCAGACTATCCTCAAAAACAAGTAGTGTTCAAAATTTTTTTTGTCATATAAGCTGATTATTTGGAAGTTGTATTGTGTATTCTTTATTTATACTATTATGATTTTTATTTTATTTTATTTATTGCAAAATATTAAGGGGATACAAATGTTTTTGGTTACATAGATCACTTTCATAATGCTTGAGTCATGGCTATAGGCATGCCTGTCACTCAAATAGTGTTCATTTTATTCATTAGGTAGGTTTTTGCCCGTCACCTCCCTCCTCCTGCTTGATTTCCACTGAGCTTAATTTTTCTCTGTGTACATATGTGTTCATTGCTTAATTCCAATTTAATAGCAAGTATATGTGGTGCTTATATTTTCATTCCTTAGTTACTTAATGTAGAATAATGGTCTCCAGTTCCTTTGCTGTAAAAGGCATTAGTTTATTCTTTTTTTATGGCTGAGTATTACTTCATGGTATACATACACAATGTTCTGTTATTCATTCATGAATCAATGGGCATTTGGGTTAATTCTGTATCTTTGCAAATGTGAATTATGCTGCAATAAAAATTTGAGTGCAGGTGTCTTATTGATAAAAAGACTTCTTTTTAGGGGGCATATATTAAGCAGTGGGATTGCTAAATCAAATGGAGCTTTACTCTTATTTCTCTGAAAAAACTATATGCTGTTTTCTATAGAGGCACTAATTTTCAGTGCCACCAACAGTGTA
>CAUYRH010065792.1:0-14850 GCA_963574655.1 Perodicticus potto | reverse complement strand
TGCTTCATATACAATCAGAAACATTTTGATCGTACTGTGAGAGATAGCCTTCATAGCATTTTCTTAATCACTATATAAAGACATTGATACTCTACATTTAATAAGTTTCACCAGTACCCTACTAAGATGCACCGTAGGTGTGCTCCCACTAATTGCCCTCCCTCCACCCATCCTCTCCCCTCCCCTCCCCTCCCTTTCCCTTTTCCCTGTATTCTTGTGCATTTTGATGAGAATTTTTATATCTTTAAGTGATATCTATTGTTTTCTAAACCAATTTAAGAACTTTCTCAGTCAAGTTCAGTTATTTTGACCTCCTTCTAGTTTTCCAAACATGTCATAGATGTCATTGATGTAAATAATTCTCTCATTTCTTTTCTTTTTTTTTTTTTGCAGTTTTTGGCCAGGGCTGGGTTTGAACCCACCACCTCCGGCATATGGGGCTAGTGCCCTACTCCTTTGAGCCACAGGGCCACCCTCATTTATTTTCTTGACCATATGTTTCTGTCATTTATTTCTGTCAGTAAATTATCCACGCTCCTGCAAGGTGCACTACATCCCACACTGCTACAAGGCAGCTTTATCTGGGCTTTATATCATTCATATCATTATTATTACTTCTTTACCTTGTAAGTTTGTGGAGAACAGAGACCATTCCTAATATCCCCTTGACCTTCCAGAATCTGGAGAACTTCTAAACATACTGCAGATATTTATTAAGTAAATAAATAGGTACCATGAGCCTAGACTGAGACTGTTTCAAAACTCATGTTAACATTTAATTCCTATTCTAACAGTATTAAGTGGCAGGACTTTCAAGAGGTGGTTAGGCCTTGATGGCTTCACCTTGTTGGTAGGATTGGTGCCATTATAAAAGGGTGAATTTGGCCCCTCTTCTTGCCTTCCACCATGTGATGTCTTGCATGTTATGATGTTACGATGAAGCAAGAAGACCCTGGCCAGATGCCAATACTTTGATATTGGACATCCCAGCCTCTAGAACTGTCAGCCAATAAACTTCTATTTATTACATATTACTCAATCTGTGCTCTTCTATTATAGAAGACTAAGACAGGGATGCTATTAACCAAAGTCTCATGTTAAAATCAATCCTTTTCTAGAAACTCTAAGTGTTGTTAGCACTGCATGATGAAGGCATAACACTGCTGTTTACATATATTTCAAAATTCTCAAAAATTTAAAATAAATTTTTGTAGCCTCTGAAAAAGGGCATAACACTTTTTAACATTTTTGTTTGGCTCTACTCTTTAAAAGCAAACTAGAGAAAGTATCCCTCTTTTCATTGATTTTGTAGGTTTATCCCACTATCATTTGTTGTCTTTTAGTCCATAGGATACAAGTATTTATTATATACTTAAGTTCCCAAGGCTTTGGTCAATGTTACATGTAGGATATAGTTCTTATAGTATGCCTGAAGAGGCATATGTTATACGGAACAGTTGGAAAACAATATTAGCAAATAATCAAGTATAGGATTGGTATAGTCATAGCTCCAAGGAATTCAGGGTCAAATACGTAGGAGGACTAGGTTAGATAGGGCAAGTTTCAGGAAGAATGTGGCACCTGCAGTGATCGTATGAGAAGGAGTAAAGGAGTGATATCAAGTGTTGTGTAAGCAACCTAAGAGATAGAAGGGCAATTTAGATTGGAAAAGTTGTGAAATGAAGTAGGGTGCTTATATATGATGTGCAAAACCCTAAGAAATGTTGACACTCTTCCCTTTGCATTAAGCAGTTGGGACTAACAGTAAATTCTTGATCGTAATAGTAAAGCAATAGACCTTATATTTAAGAAGGACTATTTCAGTTCATGATTTAGAGATTGGTCTTTAATACCATCCTATAGCATGGTTTCCTCATCTGCTTTTATGGGGATGGTAATGAACAGAAGCTGAAAAAAGCTCAGTAAACTGTCCAAAGTCACATAGTTGGGTATGTCTGTCTTTAAAGCCTTTCCATAATGTAATGCTTTTTCCCATGGGAATCCTGAAAATATGAGTAATTGTTTAAAGGTACTTTTCTGCTAAAAAAAAAAAAAAAATCCACATATTATTTACTTGCACCAGTAGTACTGAAGCTCTTGAAAAATGTGTTCTTCCAGTCATGTGATATATCCAAACATCCTCTTTCCTTTCTCTTGCCCTGGTAATTAATGAGTCATGTCCACTTTTACTTGGACAATTTGGCTTTCCAATTATTTACTATATCTCTAAATTTATTATATTGATAATTATATCTTTGTATATTTTTATTGACTGATTTATATTTTTCTTATTGATCTGTGAAAACTCATTGTATATTAAGGTTTTTTTATCCTTTCAAATGTGCTGTAAGTGGTTTCCCAGTTCATCATTTGTCTTTTTGATATTCTTTTATAACCCCAAACCATGAGGAAAGAGAGATAAAAGATGAAAACTGTAAAAAAGAAAGAAAGAAAAAAGGAGGGAGATGGAAGAAAAGAATGAAGATTTTAAAAGGAAAGAAAGGAACAAGCCCCTTTTATGAGAGAATGAGGTTAAGAACCGAAAACTCATAAAAGACGATGATTTTAAGCCTACAGGCTAGATCCCACAGAAAACCATTTTCTTTCTTTCTTTTTTTTTTTTTAACCATTTTATTTCTAAGTAGAATTCTTTCTAGTTCTACTCCTCAATCACATTTTTAGGCAAAGCAGACTTTTTCCTGATTTACCAGGTGCAACAGGAATAAAACTTCCCCCACAAAGATGTTGACATCCTAAACTCCAGAACCTGTGAATGTATTAGGTGACACTGCAAAGGGAAAATGAAATCGCAGGGGACTTAAGGTTGCGGTTAGCTGACTTCAGAATAGAAATGTTACTTTGGATTATTGGGGGAGGACCAATGTAATCACGAGAGTTCTTAAAATCGGAAAAGAGAATCAAAAGAGGAAAGTTGGAGGGAGCCATGACATAGAGAAGAATATTCAGAGGGACAAGCACTGCTGGATCTGAAGATGGAGAAAGCGGCCGTTAGCAAAGCAACGTGCCTCTCAACCTTTTTTATCTCACAGCACACGTGAACCTATAGTTAAACTTCCGTGGCAGACTTAAATTATATTGATCCCAAATGAGAGTAAAAAAAAAAAAAGAATACACTTACTGTGCTTTGAACTTCTTTCAAAAATAGTTTAACAAATGATCTTTAAAATGTTTCAATGGCATACCCCAGATCCTTTCATGGCACACTGGTTGAAAATCACTGGTCTAGAAGATAGGAAGGCAAGGGAACAGATTCTTTCCTAGAGCCTCCAGAAAGGAATGCAGAACAGCCAACAGGTAGATTTTAGTCTAGGTCAGTGGTTCTGAATCTTGGTAAAGCCGCAGCCCTTTAATACAGTTCCTGTGGATTGAGACCCACACGTTGAGAACCACTGGCCTAGGTGAATCCATGTGGGACTTCTGACCTACAGAATTGTGAGGTGATACATTAGTGCTGTTTTTAAGCCATTAAGTAGAAGTATTTATTTTCTCACCAAGAGAAAAACTAATACACTAGTAGTCTTTGAATAAGATTTTTAAGAAAAAGCACAAGAAAAACTATTTAACCAGTCTGAATTGTAGGTTTTTCTTTCCAAATGACACATTCAGAGCATAAGAAAGCTACAGAGTAGAAGAATTCAGCATTTTCTTTAATCATGAATATTTACAGGTACATGGCACATTGGTGCACTTTTAATGTGCTGATCATATCGACATTTAGACTTCTACAAGACATGTTCTCCATAATTTAACATAAAGGAGTTAACTGCCTTCTTAGGAAATGGGTTCTAACCATTTCCACTTGATGGGCCTCAAAAGCTACAAACACTTTTTGCCTTCAATGAAAATCCAGTGAAGTGTTGCTGTAACCAAGCAACCCCAATACAGGAATAAGCAGCAGGCATAGACAGAATGCAATCCATCCCTTAGAAAGAGGGGGGAGCATGCAGTGAGTGGAGCAAATGCTGATAAACAGAACAAGAAATGAAGACGGAAACATGAGCCTTGACTAAGCAGAGTTTGATCTCATTAGGAAGTTCTGATAAAACAGACACAACTAAATGCTCCTTACTTGGGGAAGGGAGAGACCCCTGCAGGGTGCTTTGGAAAGCCTCTTAAAACATTATGGGTGGACTGTTTCCGTTCTTTAGCTGAGACACACTGAGACACATACAGGAGAAAAATTCTTTTGAGAAATGGTGTATGAATAATATAAATTCCTAACAAGGCAAAGAAGTGAGAATAAAGATAAAAATAAAAACAGAAAATCCTCCAACCTGTCCCAGTTTTTAACTTGTACTCTCAGCCGGGTGTCTTGGAAGAGTTGACTGTCTTCCTCACTTGCCAGTCAAGCCACAATCCACAGTAATCACACAATTATCTCTACTGTTCTGCAGCAGCTCTTGTTGAGGTTATTAGGACCTCTTGGATGGGCCGAGCCTGGTTCTTGGAGCCAGTGCATAATTCATCTCATGCCTTCACATGGCCCTTGGAGCCCTTGGTTCAACTGAGCCCTCTATCCTGCTGGCCCCTCTGTCTTCTGCTTGTCTTCCTCCATTCTTCCACGTCTAGTCCAGCACTCGTTTGTACAGTTGCCTGTCCAGCTGGGAACCTCTCAGGCATCTTCAACACAGCACATGCAAAACTCAGTCCTAAATCTGTCCCTTCTTTTCCTAAATCCCATATTTCCAGCCCCGTGTGGTCACTCATGCCTGTAATCCCAGCACTTGGGAGGCCAAGGCAGGTGGATTGCCTGAGCTCACAGGTTCAAGACCAGCCTGAGCTAGAGCAAGACCCCGCCCTAAAAATAGTTGGGGGTTGTGGTGGGTGCCTGTAGTCCCAGCTACTTGGGAGGCTGAAGCAAGAGAGTCACTTAAGCCCCAGAGTTAGAGGTTGCTGTGAGCTATGACACCATGGCACTCTACTGAGGATGACAAAGTGAGACTCTATCTCAAAAAAATAAAAATATCCCATATTTTGGGGACTCTGGCTCCAAAAAAAAAAAAAAAATCCCCTATCAGGAAGCACCTGTGGCTCAAGGAATAGGGCACCGGCCCCACATACTGATGGTGGCAAATTCAAACACAGCCCCTGGCCAAAAAAAAAAAAAAAAAAATCCCGTATTTCAGTAATTGGTGCCATCATGTGCCAGTCGGCTAAGCCAGAAGCATCCGAAGCATGCCGTGTAGTTTCTATTTTTTTCTTTCTTCTCCACTTACCTGGCAGAAAGTGGATTTACCGATTAGATTCTGTGGGTTCGGGTATTTAGACTTAATGTCAGGCATCTTACTCTGTGAGAACTTCCCCTTCTCAGTCATTCTGTGCCTGGAGTATCTGCTTTGCCAAGTCTCATTAGAAAATGTGAAAATGCCAAGATCTTCCCTACTACCTGGATACCCTATTTTTTGCTAATAACATTTCCTTTTTCTGCAAAGCCAAATTGCTCCTAGAAGATTTTGGTCATGAAACATTAAAAGTAGAGGGTTTGGACAAGAAGCCTATGGTAAGAAATTAAGTTTTAAGGGAGAAAACTTAGGAGCACATGAAATAAAGCCCACAAGAGAATTATCGTCATTGTTCTTCTTCATCCGCACATATGTGTGAATGTCCCTGAAATTTTGACAGGGAAATTATGAGATCTGTTTCAGATGGCTGGGTTTTTCTTTTCCTCCCTTAGGGCTGGAGAGGGTGCCTTATTAGCTCATGAAGACAACTGTCTCCTTCACAACACCCTCCCTCTTTTCCTAGGAACCCACAGGCTCTTTGAAGGTCGTCTCCATCCACGCACATGACTCCCAGCCCAGTGGTCCCTAGTCTTTTTGGCATGCGGGACTGGTTTCATTGTAGACAATTGTTCTGTAGACTGGAGAGGGGGATGATTCAAGCGCATAATCATTGGGCATTAGATTCTCATATGGAGGCTGTAACCGAGACCCCTCCTGCACATGCGCTTTACAGCACTGGTGCCCCTCTGAGGATCTAATGTTGCCCCCGAGCTGACAGGAGGCAGATTTCAGGCAGTGATGCAGGCAGTGGGAGTCGGTGTAAACACTGATAAAGCTTCGCTCACTCCCCTGCGCTCACTCCCTGCTGTGTGGCGTGGTGTCTAACATGCCACACACCTATACCTGTCTGCAGCCTGGGCTTTGGGGACCGCAGTCCTAGCCAACCTAGAATCCTGGCCAAGGACCATCTAGCTGCGTGGCAGCTGGGTGAGAAGCACAGAAGGAAGTGCAGTGTGTCATGGAGAGCAGGACTGCTGCTCAGACTCAGTGACCATATGATTAACATCAGTGAGACATACAAATCAGTTCAGCTCAGATACCCGAAAAGATGGATATCTACTTTTATGAAAGACTCTTCTTCAACACAACAATATCTTTCAGTGTTTGAGACCAGTATTCTCAAGCTTCACCATGCAGGAACATCACCTGGAGGGCTTGTTAAAAACCCAATTTCTGGGCCCCTCCCCAAGAGCACGTGATTCATAGATCTTGAGTGGGACCTGAGTGTTTACTTCCTCCCAAGTTACCAGGCGATAATGATACTGCTGATCCAGAGAGGACTCTTTGAGAACTTCTGCTTTAGAATAAAGTTCTGAAGTTCTGTGGGGTTTTGTTTTTGTTTGTTCCACGTCCCCCAAATGACTATATGAATTACGGGGGGGTTCTAGGTAAAAGGCTAAGACAAAGCACAAGTCCTTTCAAAATCCCATGGTATATTCATTTTTCAAAGAAGCACAGACTATTTGTTTTTGGGAAATGGGTGCTGCTCAAAAAAAGGCACAATAATTAAGATGAAAATCTGTCTCCCCCAAAAGCAGGTGAAATAGATATTATACACTTCAAAGGAGGTTAGAAACTTTCTTATGAAGGGAATTCTGAAGTATAAAAAGCTAGCTGTTACCCACAATTGGTTATTCATGAGAAATTAGTTGGTTTTCAGATACATTTTTTATCAAAATAAGAACTTTAGTCATATCCGTGTATTTGTGTAGAACTCAGCAGGGTAATCTGACAGACAGCGGTGCAGGGAATAAAAACAGCATCTACTATGAAATTAACATCAAAGAGGCCCCTTAAGAGGAAATGGAGCTTTAGCCTCTGTGGGGTCTATTCTTGGGAAGGGAAGGATATTTTCTGGAATTGGCATTTCTGAATGCACAGAACAATACCCTCTGATGGATTGTTTGAAATGGCATTTATATCACTGTGGTTAGAAATCTTTTATTTCATTTTTGTCCTCTACCAAAACTGTCTGATCTTGAATAACTGTTTAAAGCAGCAGTTCTCAACTTGTGGGTCACGATCCCTTTGGACTTGTATTAAAAGGTTCATGGCATTAGGAAGGCTGAGAACCACTGGTTTAAAGGGACCACAGATATATACTGTATTTTCAGGTTCCGGTTTTGCTAGAAAAAATTCTTGCTAGACATTTGTTGTATAAGTATGATTCCCACAAGCATATTATATAGAATGCTGTTGAATACAAGTGGATTTCATTAATGTGTAATTGCACATTAGGTGCTTTGCAGACCACAAATACTCCATGCTTGACTTTAAAACATTTAATACCAAAATATTAAGGCATGCGTTTTATACTTTCTTAGTAAATTTCTCTCATGAAAAGAGAGACATTTAAAAGAGAGAACTTTTTTCTTTCAAAAAAGATAGTTTGTCATTCCTCCACATAAAGTTGTTTGATCACTCAGGAATTTTCAAAATAAAGTTTAAATGCTTCAATATGGCATATTAGGGTTCTACAGAGAAACATAACACACCCTTATATATAAAATATACATGTACTATATATATCTCATATATACACACACACAAGGAAGAGATATTTCTTACAAGGACTGGCTCATGCAGTTATGGAAGCTAAGTCCCACGGTCTGCAGCAGGCGAGCTGGAGGCCAGGAGAGCTCCTGGTGCAGTTCCAGTCTGAGTCCAAAGGCCTGAGTGGTCCAGGAAGACGAGAGGCCCCATGGAGAGAAAGAGCCCCCAAACACCATGTTCAAAAGAGGAAGGGCTTTCTTTATTTCAGCTGGCAGAGTGATGGCACAGAAGAATTCAAAACAGCCGTGCTCCCCGACTGGCTCAGTCTTCTCCTTTTCATCCCTAGTCAAAAAGTTCTGTGGGCACCTTTCTCACTGGTCACTTTGAATCAAATTGGAGAAGTGAGCTCTGGCTTTTACAGAAGTGGAAGTTTCTAGGTCCCAGGAAGTGAAGTCTACAAAATCCTAAGAGCTGAGTCACCACGGGGAGGACCTCGCTGGTTTGTCCTTGGGGCCTCCTTGAGAAGACCTCTGTTCTCTTAGACCTCACTTTTTCCGAGTATCCTTTCTTATAAGAACCAGTAAGCCAACAGGCTACAGTTCTAGCCTGAAGGCTGGCAGGCTTGCTACCAGGGAGAATTAATATTTCACTTTAAATGTGAAGATAGAAAAAAACAAACAAAAAAACAATGTTCAAGCACCATGCAGGCAGGCAGGCAGGGAGTAAGGAGTTCCTTCTTACTCTCAGAAGGACCAGCCTTTTTGTTCTATTCAGGACTTGAACTGATTAAAACAGACACACCCACACCAGAATGGTGGTCCGTTTTACTCAGCCTTCTCATTTCAATGTTAATCTCAACCAGAAACACCCTCACAGACATACCCAGAATAATGTTTAACCAAATGTTAGCCAGCCTTGTTGACACAGAAAGTTGACCGCCACACCACCTGGCTCAGAAGGCCCTTTATTATGTAGCCCCAGTGGATCCGGTTAGTGCTTATAACTCCTTTCAGCCGTCCACAGCTGGTTTTATTTCCTAAAAGCACCTTGCTGGTTCACATCCACATGTTTTCCCAGATGTTCTTCTTCTGCTTGAATGTGATAACCCTTGTCTTAGTTTGAGTTCCTCAAGAAGCAAATTCTGAAACACGGATTCTTGCGGAAGTAATTTGGAGAGGAGGCAATCCCAGGACAAGCCAGTAGAGAATCAAGGAGGTGAGGCAGAGGGAGAAGGATGGTGGCAAGGTGAAGCTAGAAGCCAGTTACTGTCATGCCCAGGAGTTCACCAAAGACCACACCACCAGACAAGTAGAATTAAAGAGGAGTCCTTTGTTGAAGAGCCAGCTGGCGACTGCCTCATTGTCCCAACATGGGGTTTCAGAGAGCAGCCTCGAGTTGTTTGAGGCTCTGGCTTTTATAAGGGAAAATATTTCTAGGGGGACAAATAAACATAGTAAATATAGTCACAAAAGCAAAAGCAGCAGTTAGGGGAAAACACATGGGTAGGGTTGTTAGTTTACAGGATGCTATAGTCCTGAGGGTTAGTTTATACAATGTTCTAATCCCGAGAACACTTCTCAATTTTTCTTAACAAACCAGGAACAATCTACAATGGCCCAAGGAACGGTATGGGGGGGGCTTACCGGGAGGGGGGTGTAAAACACTAATCAACAGGGACTTAATCACAAGTGCAGTCAGGAATTTACCTCACTAACAACTTCAGTTGAATGCAATCACAGTTATTATACAATGGGAATAGAATTAACAGAAAAGGAGTAAACAGTAAAGTGGGATTAAACTTGCTTTTTTCATATACATATGGCGTGAAGACCACCTTAACATAATTACGGGGATTGTTGTCCTAAAGGTAGTTAGTTACTTTCTACACAATCTAACAGTTCTACCCAAATGCACTTAAAAATACCATGCAATGGGTGGGGAGGCAGGTGGAACTGGTGTTTTTTTAAAAAGTAGCAAAACAACAGAATGAAATCAGGCCTACTTTGCCTTCCCACTGATTCTCTGGAAAAGGAATTATATCAAAATGGAGTTAGGCTTGCTTGTCTTTCACCCCAACATTACCACTGGCCAGCTCGGGTGCAGTCTTGATGGGAGGGGGAACTCAGGGACATGGTGTGGAACATGCTTCTGAATTAGGCCGTCTGAGTGGCACAGGCTTTGGAAATCCTGCCGCTGTGTGTGAAAGCTGGCCCCTGGAGGGTGCCCTTTCCCTGTTATTTCTTGAGTGGGTTCCTGCAACCAGAAAAAGTCCTCAGGTAAAGAGATGTAGAAGCTGGTGTCTAGAGGTCAGGTTGCCATGCACTCGATGCTCAGGAACAAGGGGGTTCAGGCAGGGCACCCACATCTCCCGAGCATCTACTGCAGCCTTTCTTTTCCAGTAGCTGACTTCACTCACCCTTCAGGACTCAAATGAAGCCTCACCTCTTCCAGAAAGTCTTTGGAGACCTCTGTGCCTCAGCTGCCTGTTGCCTGAGTCCCTCCATCAGAGAATCTGTTACTTCCTGCTCTGTTAGTTCACTTTTCTGTATTGCCCACTTTGTGAGATTTTAAGGAAAGGGATTGTTAATCTGTATCTTTAAGGCCCAGCATAGTTTTTGCACATGGTCAGGCCCAATAGATGGTTGTTTAAGTAGCAAAAGTAGTAGTAATAATGACATCATAATAGCAATGATCACTATTTATTTCATGCTCATTCTGTGTAAGCATTTTAGTTACTTTAGCACACCTGGAAAGCTAGAATTTTATTTTCCCTATTCTTCAGGTAAAGAAAACGAGGTGTAGTTCCTATGTTAGTAGGGAACAAAAGAAAACATCCTCTTCACCCTCTTGAATGTTCCATGAAAATCATCTGTCAAAGGCAGATTAGCAGGAGAAATGATGTAGAAAATTACTAAGCGTGGGGGACCCACATTAGAACGATTACCCAATAATCCAATGAGTACACAGACTAACATACCCTTCATGGGGGAGACAGAAGATGGGGAACACAGATTTTTTAAGGGGCAATAAATGATTATTAGGGACAATGAATGGACACAAGAGATGGAAATTAACTCGCAAATGATTCTCGTTGGAATTTGAATGAGCCTAAGAGGCAGACACAAACTTGTGAAAAAGTCGGCCCCAGTAAGCTTGAGTCCATCTTTTCTGCAGTAGATAATGATATCTCAGGAAGGGAATGGAAAGCCACTGTCCCTCTTGATAAGTCCATAAAGGAACTTCAGAGAAAAGACTCAGTCTATGCTTTGGAAGAAACAGAGAATGGATAGACAGGCTTTGGGGGTGAAAGTCAGAGAGACGTAGAGGCTGCTGCATTAATTCACCCATAACATGAGTACAACATTCTGGTTTGCTTTTTGCCCAAGACTGTGTAATTATACATGATTAATCCTAGAAGTAAATCCAAGCAGTTTAAGGTCAGATCCTGGACAGAGTCTTAACCATTATTTGTACAAATCAATGCATGAATGGAATGAATGAATGAATAAAAATGTCAAGTCTAATCCTTCAACACTTAGGGGTCATTCTAGAGATGATGATATCAGGAGAGTCTATAAAGTTCAAACATCAGCTCCCATGTCTTCTTTTCCAAGAAGCCTTCCAGTACCTAACCAGGAGCATGAGGCCCACCTCTGACACCATTCAATGGCATGGACTACTCTACTTTATGCTGGGATTGTCTGTGTCTCAGCTTCCTAAGTCCTGACAAGATTCTAGATAAATCATGCCTGCTCAGCTTGGTGTTCTCCACAGACACAGACACAAAGCCTCATACACATTGGCTACCAATGAATATTTGCCAGACGAGCCAAAGGAAACATAGATAACAAGCAAAGGGGTCTTGATTCCTCTTTTACTTTTCCATGGAGACTATGAAGACTCTTTTCTATCCCTCTTTGAGTTTCCAGAGAGTCTGTTGTCATAGAGATGTTAGGTAGTTCTGGAAAGTGAAATTCTGTTTAAATATATTAAGTTCAGGCAAGCATGTGTGAAGAGTTTACTTTGTAACATTTTGATAATCATTTGGTTAGAAAATTGTATTTCTAAGACATTGATATTCTTCTTTCCAAAAGTACATTCATAGAAAGAATGCATGACATAAATTATATAGAAAATCACCAATGTTTTCAATATATTTGGGTATTTACTTTTTTTAGATGATTATTTCTTTAAAAGTTAACTGTATCCAATAAGAATTACTTTTACAAAACCTCATATTATAAGCCTTTTCCATTCCCTCTGACTACTAGAGTTCTAATATTATCAACATTCAACATATTGAATAAATTTGACTAAGAGAGACTAAATTATAAATGAAATTTCTGGGAGAAAGTTACAAATCTTCGCAGACTTCCCATTATTTACAGAGCTCTGTATTTGAGGGCTGTTTGGAAAGTATCCAGCCATACATGTTTCAGAGACTGAATAATTTCAGGAGGAGGCAATCCTGGGAAATGCCAAGTAGCTGTGACCACAGGCACCTGCCAAAATGCCTGGCTAATTTTTACACTGCATGGCTGGTAACTTTCTGAACAGTCCATCATAGCTCCAAGGTACCCTAGTATGTATGAGATACAAAGGAAAAAGTAAAAATTTAATTCAGTGGAAATTTCTTTATTGATTCTAGGATATAAAATAAATAGCGTTAAGTGCCGGGGAATACAAAGGAACTTAAGACACACATGCCTTAGTCTCTGTCTTCATTGATTTTATGATCTGGAGCTGCACATTGGAAGACAGATACATTAACAAGTAACCAGACTGTGGGATTTTATGATAATAAAAGCTGATGTTAACAATGTATTAGTGCTTTGTCTCATTTAATCCATATAACAACTCTGTGCAGTCGGCATTAATATTATCCCCCTGTATAGATGATGAACTTAAACCTCAGGAATAGTAGATTACTTCCCCAAGATCACCTGCCTGGGGTATGGGCGGCTGGTCGGGCCAGTCTGCAGACCTAAGCCCACGGGTCCACAAAGTTCATACTCAGCAGGCAGTAAATGTAGGGTATGTCAAAGAGAATACAATTTATGCAACTTGGGTCAAGCAGGTGGTATGGCACCCAAGATTGGACTTGAAGAAAGGGTGATTGGAGATGGAGTAGGGCATTGCTAGCATTGCCTTGGGGAGAAGAAGCTGAAGGAGACTCTGAGAAAACAGAGTGGTGTCACCACCCAGGGAGGTGGCCTGAGTGTAACAGAGGAGGTCAGAGCAAGAAAATCGGTAGGAACCAGACAGCGTTGGCCTTGAATGTTACCAGGAAGGGAATATGCAATTCTCATTAGGCAGAGGATAGTCACTGAAACTTTGGGAACCAGATCAGGGCTGTATTTCAAGAGTGATTTGGCAGCCACATGTAAAAGGAATGGGAGTCGGGAGGGGAAAAGAGAGAAGCACTTGGGCAACTACGTGGTGCTGTGAGTGTGAATCTGAATTACAATAATGTGGGGAGAGAGGTGCACACCTGGACACGGGACCAGATTTGGCACTGACTGATGTGTTGGCCCAGTGGTTCTCAACCTTCCTGATGCCATGAACTTTTAATACAGTCCGAAGAGGTCGTGACCCACAGGTTGAGAACCACTGTTTTAGCCTGTTCCAACTACAGCAAGAAAATATCGCAGACCGGGTGGCTTACAAACAACAGAAATTTGTTTCTCATGGTTCTGGAGGCTGAAAGTCCAAGGTCAAGGTGTGGGGACAGGCTCGGTGTGAGGACCCGCTTTCTCTTCCTCACAGGAAGCATCTTCTGTCTGTGTCCTCACAAGGAGGGACAGGTGAGGGGGCCTCCCTTGGGTCTCCTTTGTAAAGACACTAATCTCATTCGTGAGAGCTCCGCCCTCATGACCTAATTGCCTCCATGGTCCCTACCTCCTAATACCATGACCTTGGGGTCGGGATTGCAACACAGGGATTTTGGAGGGGACACAGTCAACACTCGACCCTGCAGCACTGGATCTGGGGAGTTTTCAAGGAGAGGGGTGACAATGTGTCTAAAGCTCGATAGAGTAAGCTTGTCCTCCGTAGTGCAGAGGAATCACGTGTTCTTGTCCAGTTAGAAAGAAGTTATGCTGGGAGATGAGGGGAGTTCAGTGGAAATGGTACAACTGGTGGGAGGCACTTGAAAGCATGTGGTTAGAAGTTTGGGTTTGAATATGCAGCAAACCAGCGCATTGCAGGGTGTGGGGCAGGGATCTGACCTGTGTGGGCCTATACAACCAAGTAGCAATGTCCGTAGCTCTCAAATACTTGAGGTGCACATACATACCTTTAATAAACGTAGAAAATATGGTGTTCAAAGTCTGTGATTTTTAAGTTCAAGAAATTGAAAAGGCTGAAGTAACCATATATAGCTTGTATAAGCAAAAAAAATTATTGCATGTACCATGTATAGTTTGTTATAAACATATAATTTTTTTTAAAGAACATAAATGTAAACCCTAGATGGTAAATTATCCTTTAATGTGTATAACTTGTTTCTTAACTCAGAGTAATAAGACAACAGAAATGTATGTCTTAATAGTCTCTTTTCTGCTAAGAGTTTTTTGGATGTTTTTATTACTCAGGTTGGAGAATTCTGGTATTTCTCACTTTCATATGAGTCTGTCTTTCTCTTTTCCTTTTTTTTTAGATGATAATAATGAAGACGAAGACATTGAGATGAAAGAAGATTCAGGTATTAAATTTATTATTTTATTACTTGGGCGTATGCAGGGATCATTCTGTTGCTTATGTACATTGTCACATGTCACTTCTGACACCACTTGTCAGGGCCTAGGACTGGCCAGGTCTCGAGCTGGCTTAACTAGGTTCCAGACATGGACTGCTAAGTTACCTTGCTCAGGTTCAATTTCTCTTAGGTGCCTGAGGGCTATCTCCTTTAGCCGGAGAGAGAGAAAGTGTCTTAGAGAGAGTAAAGCGGTCTTCTTAGAAAGATAAATCTTAGTCTTTAGCAGAGCTTGGTGATCTTCAGCAGAGAGATGCCGTGCTGGTGTTCTGCAGGCAGGAAAGGAGACAGAGTCAGAGT
>CAUYRH010065791.1:0-83866 GCA_963574655.1 Perodicticus potto | reverse complement strand
TGCAGAAATTATTCCAAAAAATTGAGGAGGAAGGAATCTTCCCCAACACGTTCTACGAAGCAAACATCACCCTGATACCAAAACCAGGAAAAGACCCAATTAAAAAGGAGAATTTCAGACCAATTTCACTCATCAACATAGATGCAAGAAATTTCAACAAAATCCTAGCCAAAAGATTACAGCTTATCATTAAAAAAGTCATACATCATGATCAAGTAGGTTTCATTCCAGGGATGCAAGGCTGTTTTAACATACGCAAGTCCATAAATGTTATTCACTATATTAACAGAAGCAAAAACAAAGATCATATGATCCTCTCAATAGATGCAGAAAAAGGATTCAATAAAATCCAGCATCTTTTTCTAATTAGAACACTGAAGGGTATAGGAATACATGGCACATTTCTGAAACTGATCGAAGCTATCTATGACAAACGCGCAGCTAATATTTTACTGAATGGAGTAAAACTGAAAGCTTTTCCTCTTAGAACTGGAACCAGACAAGGTTGTCCTCTGTCACCATTACTATTCAAATAGTGCTGGAAGTTCTAGCCAACTTAATTAGGCAAGACAAGGAAATAAAGGACATCCAAATGGGAGCAGAGGAGGTCAAACTCCCTCTTTGCTGACGATATGATCTTACACTTAGAGAAACACACAGACTCAACCACAAGACTCCTGGAAGTCATTAAAAAAATCCAGTAATGTCTCAGGATATAAAATCAATATCCACAAGTCAATAGCCTTTGTATACGCCAATAACAGTCAAGATGAGAGGCTAATTAAGGACACAACTCTCTTCACCATAGCTTTAAAGAAAATGAAATAGGTAGGAATATACCTAACAGAGGAGTTGAAGGGCCTCTATAAAGAAAATTATGAAATTCTTAAAAAGGAAATAGCAGAGGATATTAACAAATGGAAGAACATACCATGCTCATGGCTGGAAAGAATCAATATGGTTAAAATGTCTATACTTCCCAAAGCAATCTACCTATTCAATCCCATCCATATTAAGATACCAACATCTTACTTTCGAGATTTGGAAAAAATGATTCTGCATTTTGTATGGAACCAGAAAAAAAAACAGTATAGCTAAGGCAGCTCTTAGTAATAAAAACAGAGCTGGGGGCATCACCATACCACTTTTAGGCTATACTACAAAGCCATAGTGGTCAAGACAGCATGGTACTGGCACAAAAATAGAGACATAGACATTTGGAATCGAATAGAAGACCAGGAAATGAAACTAACATCTTACAACTGCCTAATCTTCAATAAACCAATCAAGAACACACCTTGGGAAAAAGACTCCCTATTCAATAAATGGTATTGGGACAACTGGATATCCACATGTAAAAGTCTGAACCTGGACCCTCACCTTTCTCCACTCACAAAAATTGATTCAAGATGGATAAACAACTTAAATTTAAGGCATGACAAAATAAAAATCCTGAAAGAAAGCATAGGAAAAACACTGGAAGATATCGACCTGGAGAAAAACTTCATGAAGAAGACTGTCATGGCAATTGCAACAATAACAAAAATAAACAAATGGGATTTAATTAAACTGAAAAGCTTCTTTACAGCTAAGGAGACAACAACCAAAGCAAATAGACAACCTACACAATGGGAAAGGATATTTGCATATTTTGAATCAGACAAAAGCTTGATAACTAGGATCTATAGAGAACTCAAATTAATCCACATTTAAAAAGCCAACAATCCCATGTATCAATGGGCAAGAGACATGAATAGAACCTTCTCTAAAGAAGACACATGAATGGCTAACAAACATGAAAAAGTGCTCATTGTCCCTAATTATTAGTAAATGCAAATCAAAACCACCCTGAGATACCATCTAACTCCAGCGAGAATGTCCCACATCACAAAATCTCAAAACTGCAGATGCTGGCGTGGATGTGGAGAGAAGGGAACACTTTTACACTGCTGGTTGGACTGCAAACTAATACAACCTTTTTGGAAGAAAGTACAGAGAACTCTCAAAGAACTCAAACTAGACCTCCCGTTTGATCCTGCAATCCTATTACTGGGCATCTACCCAGAAGGAAAAAAAATCCTTTGATCATAAGGACACTTGCACTAGGCTGTTTATTGCAGCTCAATTTACAATCGCCAAAATGTTGAAACAGCCTAAGTGCCCACCAACCCAGGAATGGATTAACAAGCTGTGGTATATGTACACCATGGAATATTATTGCCATTAAAAAAAAAATGGAGACTTTACAGCCTTCATATTAACCTGGATGGAAGTGGAACACATTATTCTTAGGAAAGCATCACGAGAATGGAGAAGCATGAATCCTATGTACTCAATTTTGATATGAGGACAAGTAATGATATGGTGGTGGTTGGGGAAGGGGAGAATAGAGAGTGAAAGAAGGAGGGAGGGGTGGGGAAATGGAAGAGCAGAGAGAGAGAAGGAGGGAGGGGGTGGAGTCTTGGTGTGTGCCACACTTTTGGGGGGCAAGACAGGATTGTAAGAGGGACTTTACCTAACAAATGCAATCAGTGTAACCTGGTTTCTTGCACCCTCAATGAATCCCCTACAATAAAAAAAAAAAAAAAGGGCGGCACCTGTGGCTCATCAAGTAGGGCGCTGGCCACATATACCGAAGGTTGCTATGAGCTGTGTGATGCCATGGCCCTTTACCGAGTGGGATAAAGTGAGACTCTGTCTCTACAAAAAAAAAAAAAGAAGAAGAAGAAAGACAAAGAAAAAATATATAATATATATAACTACCTTATATGAAGAATTGTTTTTTTGAGAGTCCATTAATCAATTTATCCAAGTATAAAAATCTCAAGCTGGGATCATATTTAGCTTATAGGGCTCCTTTTAATCAATAAAAAATTCACTCATCTTCCTGGTTTGCTATATTACAAGTAAATGTAGTATTTGCATACCCTCCTTTTTTATTTTTTATTTTTTTGAGACAGAGTTTCACTCTGTTGCTCCACAGCAACCTCAGACTCCTTGGCCCAAGTGATCATTTTGCCTCAGCCTTCCCAGTAGCTGGGACTACAGGTGCTCCCGACTATGACGCCTGGCTAGTTTTTCTGTTTTTAGTAGAGATAGGGTCTCGCTCTTGCTCAGTCTGGTCTGGAACTCATGAGCTCAAGCAATCCTCCCACCTTGGCCTCCAGAGTGCCTTTTTTTTTTTTTTTTTAAAGAAACATGAGCCAAAGTTTTATTTGTTCATTTCTTGCATTTAAAGTATTCTTCGATGACATCCTTGGCCTGAGATTCGTTGCCATAGTCCTCAAATACTACACAACTACACCCAACCAATTAATGAGGTTTCCCCTGTCAATTTTACAAAGGCCTCCTCCTTGCCCCAGTTTCTTACTGTCATCAACTTTAATTAGGTTGATCTGGTGTTCAGCACAAAGGGCCTCCACCAACTTGACATACACGGGCTTGTCTCAGTTGAATACAAGCTCACAAAGATGGGCTTGGCGCTTGTCTAAGGCTTTGACATTTTCGTGGATTCCATGTGCAAGACCACCGTGGATGAAGTGGTCTTCACCACCTCTGGTAAAGCAGTGTTAACGTCACTACACCTCCAGCAGCAATGCCTTCCTCAGCCATGGCGGCTGGTTGCAGGTGAAGCTGAATCTTGAACTCACCCGAGCCTCTGTCTCCATGGTACTTGGCCACAGCAGGGAAAGAGTGACACTCCCTTTAAATCACTCATGAGTGTTTCTCTACCTAGCATGAAGAATAGGGGCAGGAAATACTGCCTCCTGTCACAGGAAAGTTTATATTGCAAATATCACAAACATAATGTCAAATCCATAGAAACCAAAAACAAAGCACAACAGCCCCATCAGTGTGTTTAGTACCACAGTAGCAATCCTGTCTCCTTCTGAGCCACTGACCAAAAAGTTAGGGCAACTGTCCTTTCTTACATACAAAGTGATTTTTACTAGTCTGGATTTTTCTTTTCTTTTCTTTTCTTTCTTTCTTTCTTTTTTTTTTTTTTTGCTGATTCTTCTCTGGGCTGGGTCCAAAGACTGACAGTAAACTGGTCAGCAATTACTCCAGCAAAGGATATTTTATTAACTTTTCTCATTTCTATTGCAAACCTTTTATCACAGGGTTTGAATGGGCAACTGTTTTGCCAAAAAGGGATTGATAATAGTGAGGGCTGTTGCGAAGAGGCCAGTTGGTCAGCAAGGAGCGCTTGCCAATGCAGAGTGGTGATGTCTCCGTGGTGGGCTGAGCTTACCTTTCAGACACAACAAAGAACATCTGGTTTATACAACCTCTGCACGAAGCTTCTGTGCGTGAGAGTCCTCCTTCCCAGTTGAACAGAATAACAACTGGACACAACAGATTTTTCTCTCAGCTGAGCCGGGCACACTCATTTTGAAAAATGTGGTCTCAAAAACAAGATGGAAACTATGGCATTATGTTATTGAGTAATTTAGTAACTTATTGCAATAGAAGCCACGAAGTTAAGAGTTGAAAACACAATACTTCACAATTGGCCTATCACCCAGACTACTCAGAAGCAATCATGGTACATGGAGTCCAGCATTCAAATTAGTTGCTTGGCTATGAATTATGCCCCAAGGCTGGGTCTGCCACCAATGATGGTTAAGTGCAGTGGGTGAAAATGCAAGAGTAAACTGCAATTCTATCGTCCACTGCAAGTGTGGGTCTCCTGGGATTTTTGCCATCCTTTTTAATGAAGAAAAGCATTTACCTGACAAACATTTCTTCAGTACATGTACTATGCTAAGCTGCAGAGCTCCCTGGTCCCCAAACCAGCCTTTCATCAGAAGCTCCTGGTGAGCCCTGAAAATGGTTTCTTCCCCTTACTGGGGTGTCATCTTGGGCCAGTCAGGCCTGGAAACCCTGGCTCATTTCCTGATGTCAGGGCCCTTCCTATCCTCCCTACCTAACACATCGTACCACACTCCTTATAGCACAGGGTAACCCGCTGTAAGGTAGACAATGAAGTTTTCCAGGAAGGACGATGATGGGAGCAGGCCTGGAACACGCTCTCACCCTCAGGGCACATGGAAACCCTCCCCAGGAAGGTGGGTACCAGCAGTGAGGTCAAACTCACAGCTAGCCCCTGGCTTGCCTTAACCCAGGAATGCAAAATGTGCTTTCACCAAGGTTAAACTTTTATGAAGAATGTTTGACTTTTCCTTCTCCCTGGGATGTGAAGAAACATGAAGGTGTAGATAGGAAACTACTTTTAAATGGAAACTAGATCAATTTGGAATTAAGTGCGAGAGTACGTTTCACTCTTTCCCTGTCCCAGCTAACTCTGTAGGAGATCTGACTGTGCAACTCAAGCACAACTAGAGACATTTTCTATTCAAGGTGATTAGAGTTTTATAAAACTGTATTATAAAGTATTATTTATGAAATGTCAGCGCAGTGGTTTTGTAGGGAAACTAATGGGTTTATGGCCATTGAAAAATTAATATTCACATTACATGCATGTCCTGATGTGAAAAGTGGGCATGCCATGTCCCAGGGCAGAAGTCTCTGCATAACTTTGGAGAAACAGAGTAAAAGGAGGCAACTTAAAATAAGAAACAAAACTGAAAGAAAAATGGAAAACAAAAAAAAAAAAAAAGAAGAAGAAGAAAAGAAAAATACTTTGAAGGCGCTTTTTCCATAGGAAAAAAATATTTTATTTTTTTAAGAACAAATTCAGTTTGAAACAGACGTGGAATGTGACTTCACGGATTTCATCTTTTGGGGCTAACTGCGATGTGGAACTAAAGCAGATTGAAAACCTATGACAGGCTATTAAAATAAAACAAAGAAAGAAAAAAATTATTTATAACTCAAGCATAATACTGTGTTACTTACAAATTGGACAACAAAATTTTAAATAAATATTCATGGTACATAATTACGGCACAAATATGCAGCAATTTGGCAACCTTTTATACCATTTTTTCCTCATTACAGTGCAAAGGGGAATGACACTGCCGTTAAACAAGCTGTAGCTAAATACATTGCAAAATTCAGATTTTATACAAAACATCTTCCTTAGACTTTATAAAAAACCAACATTGCTCTATGTACACAATCTGGGTAAGAAAAGCCATTTCTGTTTTGTTTTCATGTGTATTTTTATTAAAAAGGTGAATAAGGCTACTGTAACACCCCAAATCCATATACAGTAAAATCTGAACCTATTTACAGCATCTTCACTTAAACATGATGGTGCAAATTCCAAAGTCAGGTGACCAGGGATGATAATACAAGCAAGGCAATTACAGTAACTTTCAAAAGCTGAACCAACTTCAAATAAAGGGACAGTTGGTAGATTGTCATATTCTGCACCAGACACAAAACAGACGCACAGAACACTTCAACTGGTTGTAGGTAACTCTTTATCGATCCATCTGATTTTTCACAGTTTCGTATAGAACCAAAATGTAGCCAACTGATGATACAGACATTTGATTTCATTAAAATCAGACTAGTTCCCATTTTTCCCCCTCTTGCCCCTCTCCCCCATTCTAAAAAGTAACTTTTGATGGCTTACAAGGAAATCTCATCTGAATGCACAGAAAGGAGAGGTTGGGGTGATGGAAAGAATTACATATGTACTGTGACTAGTCGCCATGGCAACCCTCCACAGAAATATGATATAGATATATATAATATATATTGGAGATATATATTATACATATATGTACACATGTATGCCACACACCCACTCATACCCACACACACGCGCTTTGGACCAACATCATTTTTCAGGTTTAGGGAATAGGGAATAATAATTTCTCTGACAACTCATCTTTGCAGGTACTCAGGGGAGGTCTGAGAACCTCCAAACGCTGTCGCTACATTTTTTTCCTTCCAATTCAGAAAGCAAAGTGTTACCATAGTAACGGGACTATGTTAAAGATGTCTATTTTGCATAGCACATAAAAAGTAGGTTTCCTGTTTTCTCTTCTTTTTTCCCAGAAGGGAGGGTTGGGGGGGCAGGAGAGAAGGGAGCCAAAGTCACACTCGCGAGTGAAACCCCCTCACTGAATGATACCGGACACTTCAGCCCATAAGGCAAGGGAGACCCCGCCACGGAGAGAGACGCTGGGCCGCCTGCCACTGTTACAGATGGGACGCAGTAGCACCCGTCTCCTGGCATCTCGGGCTCGTATCTCCTAGTCTGCAGTTAGGTGAGACGCCTTCAGAGGACTCTGTTACATTTGTACTTGTTCTCATTATTGTAATTTTCCCAGTGATGTTGTTTTTCCCAGAAGGAGTTGTCCAATTTGTTGTTTTTGAGCACTGAGCCTTGGGGCCACTTAATTGTCACAAATGAATTTCACATCTTCTGGTGTGTACTGTGTGCAATCTTAAAATATATATTAGTAAAAAAATCTTTCATCTTATATCCCTTGTGTTCTATATAGCTATTATAAATACGTCCTATCTTCCTCGACATCATAATTTATTTACGTCTTAAGGACCCTAGGAGGTGACACAGGGCCGGCGCTGCGGCCTCCTCAGTACCCACGCTGCAGCCCTGCACAGGCACAGGCCTAGGACACAAACCAAAGTGTTGTAAGGCTCAACCGGGGAGGGGGCCTTCAGAGGAAGGGAGATCTGACCTACCTTTTATAGATGAGAATTCCTTAGTAACGTCAATGATGATGGAATTACAGCCTGTTTGACCTTTGGCTTTTAAACGTCTAGGTCAGGTCTGGCTCTCTGCTGTTCTCCTAAATGCTTTCCCCGTGTTTTTCATAAAATGTGATAAGTATAGCAGCTGAGTCTGCTTAACACATCAGCCGAAGCAGACGGACTCTCCTACAGCTCCAGAGCCGTATATCTTATTGCCAGTACCACGACAGCCCTGCCCGGAGATACCACCAGCGGCCCACCTTCTCCCTTCCCTCCACGCCAGTCCCTTTCCCAACAGTGCCCCTCTTTGTTCCATGGAAAGAGGGA
This sequence comes from Perodicticus potto, assembly GCA_963574655.1. NCBI lineage: Eukaryota > Metazoa > Chordata > Mammalia > Primates > Lorisidae > Perodicticus > Perodicticus potto. The sequence continues at coordinate 75,907 of CAUYRH010065791.1, read as the reverse complement.
ACCCTCCCCACCCCCCAGCTATAACGTTGCTGTCTGATAACAGTGAATTCCTCCCAATGCGCTGTGATCCACGGAGTGTTACTGTGGCTCCTATTTGCCTCTTAAATCCTACCAAAACCAAAGTGCTACCTAGTTGTGTGTTTCTTTTCCAACTTTCTATTTGGAGGCAGCAGCAGCATCCAGCCAGCCCCTTCCCAGCCCCACCCACCCGGTTCCGCGAACTCCCGAGTCTTCCTGGGCTGACGGCCCGGCCTCCTGCTAACCGGCACCTTACAGGCGAACATCCTTTCTCTGGACGGGCTACCCACTCGACTGAAGCTGCTGTCGCGCACGGCTGGGGCAGGGGACGGCGTGCTCCCTGGGTGAAGCGGCACGCGCGCGGAGTGGAGAAAACCTCGGGGGAGGTGCTGCAGGGCCCCGAGGACTGGAGGAGGGAGGCAGTGAGGGCTAAACGCTAGAGATCTTTGACAACTTTCATCAGCCCGGGGTCCGGGTGACAAGTCCAGTCCACGCCCGGGCGGAGGCGCCCCCAGCCGAGGCCGCCTTCGCAGGTGCGGTCCGCGGGTCCAGCTTCCAGTGCGGGTCTGCGCCAGCCGAGGCCGAAACTACAGACTAGCTGTCCAGCCGCACGGGCTCTGTCGGGGAGGAGCTGCCGCCAGTTCGCCAGCATGCGGGCTCGGGGACCCCCCGTGGGCCGCGCGGGGACGGGGGTCTCCTCCGGGAGCAGGTACCGCCAGGGGGGCCCTCAGACCTTGTAGTAAATGTTCGCGGGGCTCTGAGGGGGCATCTCCTGCACTATGTACACCGGGTGCCCGTAATCCCCGCTGACCTTCTCGTAGTGGGGGCAGAAGACGCTGTCCGCAGTCCTCAAGGGGATGATAATGTCACTGGGCTCCGAGCCGTTGTTGTTGCCGCTGCGCTTGGGCGTGGCCAGCGTGCTCAGCGACAGCGTGGTCGTGTGCTGCGGGGAGTGCTTGCGGTGTCTCCGGCGGTACTTGAGCAGCAGGACCACCAGCGTGATGATGATGACGATGAAGATGATGCACCCTGACGCTATCCCTGCGAATAAGGCCACTTCGGAACCGAGGATATTGTTCCCCGAATGTCCGGCGCTGTTGCCGTCCGTGCTGGAACCTGCGAGCGCCGGGAGAGAAGAGAAAGACCGAGATAGTCATGACCGTCCCTGAGCCCACGGGCTGCCTGTGTGACCCTTAAACACGGGGAAATAAGCAGGGCAAAGAGCTAAGTGTCTCGCCGCGAGCCGCCGACAAGCCACGTAACCTCCTCTGATGGCTAAACGCGAAGGCAGGTGCACGGTTAGGGAACGGGGACGTGTACGACCGGGCCGGGCTTTCAGGCCACCCCCAGCCACACGGCTTCCTCATCCCGCCTCCTCATCCACAGGGAGCGAGAGAGCTATCTGTCTGAGCCAGCCGGCCCTTGATCCTGCCTTATCTTTTAACCGAGGTAGCCTGCAGGCAGGAAAAAAAGAAGTGCCCAATCCTATAGGTCAGTGCCTCCAGCTCGAGTGGCCCTGCTCGGCCTCTTGCTCTTAGAAAGGGAGTTTCAAGCACATCTTCAAACAGCCTGCCTTCTGAGGAAGAGCCCCCTGCTTAGGGCACAGCAACTCAGAGCATGTAGGGAGGGAGGGGGCTTGGGAAAATGTTCAACTCCAACTCGTTTGTATTATTTGATTTACACTTAAAATATATTTGGAAGGCAGCAGAAACTCTCACACTGAACAGACTGCCAGCCCAAATGTTAAGCACTAAAAAATTGCCTGGCATCATTATATTATCCATTTATCAGTTTGTCACAAGAATTTGACACATCTTGTCATCGAAAGTTAGAAATAACAACCTCCCTCCCTGACTCTTGGAAAGAGACGGAAGTTTGCCACAGATGCTAGAGTCACCCAGCTACCAGCCAGCCAACCAGGCTCGCTGGTCCCTACAAAACGCGGCTGAGTCTGCTCCCCAGCTCCTGTGTAAGAAATCCATTAGCATGGCAACAAACACAAAGCTGTTTGTTCCAAGATCCCTGGAGAAAATGAAGTTCCATGACGACCAGTTTTATCTGGTATTCCACACTTTTGTCAGCGATCTGTTTAATATTTTATTTTACATGGAAAAATGTGAAAAAAAAACCCCTAACAATAACCACTGAAAAACATGCTATTATGCAATATTTTAAAATGTTACTGTCTAAAATTTAGAAGAGGATCAATTAGGCTCTTTGTGGATTAGATATAATTAGATGAGGGATTAGCACGTTAATTATATATACATTAACATCAGCTTTAAGCCAGTGTTGACAACCAGCTTGATAAAGTGTCAGCCAATGAAAACTTGGGTCTGACAGAGTACTAATAATCAGCACTCATGTCTGATGAATTCTACGCTTTTGAACGGAAGACTTTCATGGGAATGAATTATTTTGTTCTTACTGAGTACAATTAATAATGATTCACAGACAGCAAAGGTCACTAATATGTCTGTAACTTCTAGTTATTCCTACTGGGGGAGAAGAACTTTGGGTCCGTTCTGACCTGTTGAGTTACTACAGAGAGTGTGGTACCCACAGCCTACAACACACAGATCATGTTGCTATACCTGGATTTGGTTTTACAAAGGGACTTGTTGTGGAACTTCTTCCATTTGTACCAGCTTCTAGTTCTGGACGTCTGGTTGGATCATTATTCCTGGTTGATCCAGCAGAACTCGCATCTATGTGAAAAACAAATGATTAATTACAGTATAGACATCTGACAATATCTAGCTTCGGGAGCTGCATACATATCTCAAGAGGCACAAATAGCAATGAACATAAGATTCTTTATGCAAAGTACTGTGAAATACAAGAATATAATTTTTCTTTTAAAACAAAATGGTTATACTAGTTATTTCAGAGGTTTAGATTGTGCGGCCATCTGTGGAAACTGTAGGGATTCTTGCACTTGGCAGGCAAAGCATTGCAGATGACATTTCAATTTAACTGAGCAAGTTGATCGACTACTATACCAACTTCTAATTAGAAGAATAATTCTTTCTTTCTGCACAATAGGTTTATCTATGTAAGAAAAGGCACAATGAACAAAACTCTTCTGTAGTCAGGATTCATAAATGAGCAAAACTGTAGTAATGTTTAGTTTTCATTCTAGATATTCTGACTTTTGAACCAAAGAGGTATTTTGCTTTTTAAAAAGAAATATATATAGCTATATACATAGCAAGCAATAGACATTCTCCCTGGCTGGCCTTAAATCTTAGAGAGATCTCCAATGAAAGAAGCTTAGTGCATTGAATTGAGGGAATCTGTCAGTGGCTCAAGGTACACAGAAGGGTTTGCTTTCAACGCTAAAGAGAAGCATGAATGAAGGTGACTGTCATCAACATTGGTGCCACACTAGCTGGGGGGCTAAACCAGATCACAGTGGCTTCACGAAGCAGCAGATGGTCTTTACCTTGTCCAACTTTCATGAGGATCTTCATGGCTCTTGTCTGGCACACCCCTCCCTCCTGGTTATCCAGGCCCTCCAAAGACCCATTTGATGTAGCTGATTAAAAATAAGATGGACAAAACAAAAAAATAAAGAAAAATCAGGAAATCAATAAGCCAAGTTTACATGAACATGAAATGTCTGAAAACAATTTGAAAAATAAGAATTCACTCTTAGTCACAAGTTTTCTGAAAGTATGGGATGCTGAAAGCCAAAAAGAAAAAGAAAAAGAAATAAAGAAAGATGGACACTGGAAACACTGCCGCCATTATGCTCTCTGGTTCCAAATTTACTGAGGCACTTTCTCCTTCCTTAACGAATGACTCATTGAGTATTTATTGATCTATAGGTAAAAGGGACAGAATATTCCAAAAAAACCAATAACACTTTGGGGGCCAAACCCAAAGGAGCAAAAGAGTTAACACAGGCATTTCCAAATGTAGTAATCATCACGGGACACCTGCTTCCTCCACTGCAGATTTCCTGCTTCAAGAACAATTAGCTTGATGCTCTGTTTGTCAAGCATCCAAGTTCGGTAAACACTAGACAAGGAGCCTCCCACAGCCCTTTTCTTCTCTTTCCAGCCTTATACACGCTTAAGAAGCATACTAGGATCCAGGACTTAAAAAATCTGACTTTTTTCCTTCCATGATTTTTTAAAACCCCAAAGAATGTGTTATTCTTGCCAATATCAACCTCAGTCAACCTCTTCAACCAACCTACCTGTTGTAGGAAAATTCTAGCTGACTAGAGGGTTGTACACACACCCACCACTTAACCCTAACACTAACCCTACCCCTGTCTGGGTCCTATGGCACCCCAGACAGACTGGGTGGGGAGACTTTTTAGCAACCATTTGCCTGTTTACCAACTCGACTCCCTTTCCATCTCAGCAGTGAGGGGGCAGGGCAAAGGACAGTAGCATTCTACCATTCTCAGTATTTTTTTCTTTTTAAACAGCTTTAAACACACTGTTGTTCTGTCTCTTTAGACCTGTGAGTCCTCTGAACAGCTCTGTAACTAAAGCTGTAAAGAGAGAGGGTGCCAGGTACTTTAATGAGGAACAGGATTTAAATTACAGTTCAAGTTCCAGAAGAGAAAAGAAGGTGGGGAATGCTAGACTTTTTCATTCCCCTCAAGTTCAAAGGGCAAGAAACAAAAGTGTTTCATATACGTTTCTGCAATTTAAATCAACTTTCTACTTTGCTTATCAAAGTCTCCTCCACTGACACTGTACTTGGAAAGAGACTCAAAAGGAAACGTAAATGCCAAAGACAGTCTTTTAAGTGGGTCATTTACCTTCCAAACAGTACAACAGCAGAGAAGTTCTGTATGCATTTACAGTAGAAATAGGCATCCCAGGGATGACTGGATTAAGTAGAAAAATAAGGCACTTATATTTGTTTTCTTGCATTGTTAACTTGTACTTTCACTGTTTTCCTTAAAACAAAGACTATCTCTTCTAGGTGTAAATTTTCCTCTGCTTCTCTGAGTGCTGCTTTTAGACGTAACCATCTCACTGTTACACCTTCTTCTGCTATTGCTGACAGGAACTTTTTCCTGGGAAACTGGGTGATAAATGCCATAATAATAATTTGGGGGGAGGGAGGGTGGGTAAGAAGTACACAGTATCTGTTTTAGACAGTTGAGAAAATGTTTGGCAGACAAGAAATCTCAAATCCCTAAAAACTTTGTATGCTTCTGTGAATCAAAAGAAAAAAATGTGTTTTTCAATTCTGCCTCCTTCCTTCTTTTCTTTTCCCTCCCTCAAACATCTGCCTACATTTCCAAGTATCCTTTCCTCCTCAAAGCTTGAAACAGTCTGGATTTCTGTGAGCAGATTCTATTTCTGGATGGTTTCAGAACAACACTAAAATCCTCAACTAATTGTTTAGATTTGTTTCATTTGATTTTTCTTAAGAATTAGATTATGTCTTCATATAGAATAAAGTGGAAAACTTATGTCTCTTTTTAGCTGTTAGCTTTAAATGTTTTAATTCACTTAATTCAAGTGGAATCCCAACGTTTTAAAATGCACATGCATGTGAATGCCATCTACATACACAAGTGCACCCAAACTCCACATTCAATGACCAACTTTCTCTTGCTAAAAGTTTCAACACAAAACCAAAAATCAAAAAGAAAGGGAGAAATACAGATTTCTTCTTTAAGCTTGGGTGGTAATCAGAGACTCAGATTCCAAAGAAAAGCCACTAAACAAATACCAGAAGAGTTACGTAGGACAAGCATGGTACAGCGGGCTCACCCTAAATATAATTCACAACTGCATTTGCACAAGGACAAACTACCCGTGATTCTTATTTTGTCAAACTGGAAGCACAGGAGGCACACGTAATTTGAGTGACTTCTTTTTCTTTTAATTTGTAGATCAGTGCCTTTTCTGAACATCAATGCCTTTAGGCTGTGCTCCCAAGGTTGTCCCAAATGATGTCTGAACAACTCCCAAATATAAAAAAGAAGCTCTCAAAATAATAAAATTAAATCTATAATTTAACGATCTATAATTTAATACCCACAGACCTTAAGACAGTAGAAGGAAATCTGTGTTACATAAGCATGAGACTGCTTTGCACCTTTACAAATTGAAACTGTTTTACTTCTTGGTTAAACACACACACACACACACACACCCCTAAGCTTTCAAGTCTTAGAATTGGAATAAAAGAAAATCTATAGCTGCTGCCTTTGTAGGCTTCTCTGAAGCCAGGGCCATTGCTTGTTTGGGGGAGGTGCAGGTGAAGTAGGGGAGGATGGGGGAAAGAGAGTGGAATATTCTGAGTGAGGACAGTTTTCCTTCTACATCGGAGACTGCTGCTTTTCCTTTTACATCAACTTGCAACTTGCAAAGGTTACTGGAAGATATTGAAAAAATTCATTACTAATGTTAAAATAGCCTCCCAAATGCATGGCTGTTTAAAAAAGAGTTAAACTTTAAAATGCTGTTACATGTTTTACCATGATAGGTTTTTTTGCCATGACTTAGGAATAATCTAAGTAGTCACCGAAAACCCTGTTTTAAGACATTAGTGCCATTGGAAACGTCAGAAGGTAAACTTTAAAACAAGTATAATTCAGGATGATTTCTATCTATTTCACATTTGAAATTAATATAATTTCCCATAGTGAAAATTAACTCCCCTCTTTCCTCCTAAGCCCTCGTCAGGGAGTATAATTCTAATTCTAGAGGTCCCCACCCTGCCTTGAACAATGACATAGCCGAGAGTGAACTCTGAGATAAAAACCACGAGATTCATGTTCTGATTTCTCTTGCAACGGTCAGTCATCAAGAAGCTTTAAAAGCCTTAGTGGCTGATTTTGAAAAATAACAAGAAATTGTGAATACTTGGAAATAAAATCTATTTTCATTTTAGGAGACAATTTTGAAATTATTTTATTGTTCATCTGAATTTATTGGGACTTCTTAGAGAAAGAGAAAAATAAATTCTTAATCATCATACTTAGTTTTTCTTTGCATCTCTGTACTGGTATTATCTAATGCAGCCACAATCATAGTATCACTAAATGGATGAAATTGTATTTAGCCATTGTGAGACAGAAAAAAAAAATAGCATTATTATGCCTCAGCTTTTAGCACTGAGTTATTTTTTTCCCTCTGGGTTCAATGAAAAAAAAAATAGACTTTATAAATTTAAAAATCACTAGAAAACTTTTCTATCCAGTTGGAAAATAGGCTTAATAAAGATACGAGCACATTTTACAACTTGCTTTCAAAAGCTTTTGCTTCAGGGTTCTCATTGCCAGCAGTGAGTATACAGAAATCAGTGGATTTCCCCCCAGGCAGGGCTGACTTTCCAGTGGGTGGAGATGGCTGCTTAGCAAAAAAGTTCCCTGAGTTCACACTGTCTCAGTGTTCTGCAGAACATCTAAAAGTACACAGCAACATCTGTGGCTACCCATTTATTTGCACCAATTCTTATCTGCAGTTCTGAGTTACTAGGATGATGACATTGGTTACGTGAGTAGGAAAAGAGAGAGAAGAGAAAGAGAGAGAGAGAGAGAGGCTCGGCGCCTGTGGCTCAACGGGCTAAGGCGCCAGCCACGTACACCTGAGCTGGCGGGTTCGAATCCAGCCTGGACCCGCCAAACAACAATGACGGCTGCAACCAAAAAATGGCTGGGTGTTGTGGCGGGCCCCAGCTACTTGGGAGGCAGAGGCAAGTGACTCGCTTGAGCCCAGGAATTGGAGGTTGCTGTGAGCTGTGATGCCACGGCACTCTACCCAGGGCGACAGCTTGAGGCTCTGTCTCAAAAAAAAAAAAAAAAAAAAAAGAAAGAGAGAGAGAACAAACCAGTGAGCAGTAAAATGGGCTGAAAAGGCAAGCATATTCCTGGCTGTGTATTTTAGACCAACCTCACAGAGAGGAAATAGCACCACATGGAACAGGTCTTCATTTGATTGTACTGCTCTGCTCCCAGGAGGTGAAGCTGGGCTGTGTTTGTCCAGCACCTTCATAAGAATGTGCTAATCAGATGGAGAATCAAACTTCTGAATTTGTGCTGATACGTGTGGGTCATTAAAAAGTTTTGAGATGCACAAAAATCAAGAAACATAAAATCCACATGGATGGGAACAAATGAAGCCCTCCCAGCTACACCAATAAGCCAAAAAAGCAGAAACGTGCGCGGGTGAATCAGAAAGGGCTCTGTGGGCTGTGTTTCTTGGAAGTGAAATAATGGACCACAACACGGTCTGTCTCAAAACTTTCATAGCAACCCATGCAGGGGTCTCATTCCTGAAGAGATTAGGAATGGGGGAAGTACAATACATCTTACAGAAAAATGGCATCCCTGTGAAGGGAAAGGTGTAGGTTCTAAGGAAACATCAAGAAATACTAATAACATGGAGGCTATTTCAAACTATTTTAAAATACAGCTCATTGATGTGAGGCCAGGATGGGATGGAAGACTGATGGACCCTTGGAAACAAATATTATATCAACTTCATCAAAGAAGTCCCCAGAGAGAGCTAATAAGCATCCAGTGTCAGGGGCCCCAGAGCGGGAAGTGTGAGAACCTGAACACGAGGATCTCCATAAGGCTGTGCGTGTGGCACACTTCGTGCTCCTCCGGTCAAAAACAAGCAGCGCTTCCTGACGTTTCTCTCTGTGTCACACTCTCTTTCTGCTTCTCTCTTCAGCTGTGTCATTACAAACTAGCCCTGCGCATGCTGAGTCCTGAGGCTGGATTCCTACTCATTGCTCTGCTTGAGGTCAACACAGACCTGGGGAGACTAGAAGCCTGTTCACTCGCAAAGTTTTGAAGAGCTAAGAAAAGAACAATCCTGTAACAACCCAGGAAGCAAAGCTGTGACTTTAAAATAAACATAACACACACCAAACTAATTACTGTTTTTTCTTATATCTGAGTGTCCCCCCCTCCAAAAAAATTGATAAACAAGGAAACTAAGAAAAATATAATTACTTCAAATGAACACCTAACTCAGGAACCTAAGATCTATCTACTTAGCATCCTGACATCATTTCAAATGCAAATCGTGTGATGCAAATTCAAAACGTACTAGAGAAACAGGGATTCAATTTCTAGAAGTCAAATTAAGTAGCTTAATGCCTTGAGTTTCACACTTTTCCTTTAAGATACTAACTTAGAAGAAAAGTTCTAAACATGGAAATGATAATGTTCCCCAAATGCCAAAAATGAAACTCTATTTCTATAAAGTTAATTAATAAAAACTTCTGAAACAGAAACATCTTTATAATGTGCCAAAAGGAAGAAGAAAAATTTACTCCTTTCTTCTATCCTTTTTCCCATATCTGTGTTTTTTTGCTGTAGCTTTACAATGAAAGAAATGAGGAATATGCTACCACAACTTTCCAAAAGCCTCATTATTCTTGTTTGGCTTAATATCCAAAAAAGTTAAGCCTTACTTCAAATCACACAGCATTTCATCCATTAATACCAAATTTGCCTTATCTTAGAGCAAAAGTTTTCTGGTGTACTTCTTTAAATGACCTCAACTAAAGAAAGAAAAACACAAAGAAAAATATTTTTTAAAAGAAACATGTTCACCAAAGTTAAATAGAAAAACAAAAGCCTCTATTTGATGAGATGGTTCTCAAGGACATTTGATTAACTCTTATTTGCAGATGGGAAACTATTCATAGCTAGAAAACTGTAAACTTTCAATGACTTCGGAGGTGTGAGTTTCTCTCCCCAAAAACCACAGTTCTAGAGTGACAGCAAGAATCCCTTGAAGATACCACACTGCTATGGTTGTCTTTTGAAAATGTACAGCAGTAAATCATGCATTCAAAAATATCATAGTAACTGGCAAAGCCTCTGTGACTTTTTTATACAACAAAATTAGTTTCTCCACTAAACACAGTGATTTGGAAAAAGTGAATTCTAAAATGGAGTCACAATTTTTAGACCTTCCCTTCTGTTTTTCTACCATTAACTAAAGATACCAGGTATCGATATAACGGATGCTTTTGAATAAATTTTATTTCTTTAATTTCAAATACTTACCACGAACAATAATGGGACATCCTATTGACAGCTCAGAAACAAGAGAAGTTTTCGAAAATGTTAACAACCTTGAAACAGCTTAATAAGCTGTTTGTGTTTGTATGTGCACTTAAAAGATTTCAGTGACATCTCCCATTTAGCCACTTTTACTTGGGAAGAGAGGTTGCAAGGGGACGCTGCAGACTGAGTCTGCAGATGGTATCATGGTATCTGAGGCCCGACGCTGGGCAAGACCAGTGTGTTGACTGCAGAGTCACAATATGAAGAAATAAACACCTCGTCCAGAGCCCAAGGAAGCCTGTCACTGCTTAGTCAGAAAGCCTTTTAATTGTTAAAAACTGTCTGAAGATTGAGTGACCATCCGTGAAGATGCTAAGAGCCACGGTTATCTTTGACAAAATGGGCCTGAAAAGTTACTGGCTACATACACACAGTGTGAAAAAGAAGAGGGAAAAAAGCAGTGAAGGCACGTCCACATGTGTACGTGCGTGCATGTGTGTGCATGTGTGTGCACGCAGAGGGTAAACCGCAAGGAAGAAGCTCTCCAGGCTCAACCCAGCACACTGCCACTGAAGAGAAAACAGTACAGGCAACCAACCACCCACCCCCAGCACCCTTCTTTTTTGCTAGAGATGTGTTTAGGCACATGAGATTATTTATGGAGTGGTTTACTTAATTTCCCTCAAAATATTGGTTGCAATACCTTGGTGTCTTTATTTTTAATGAATTCTGTTGAATGAAAACATCTCTTTCTAAGTTCAAAACTTTATTGCTAAAAGTTACGATGATTTATGCAGGGAGGATCTCTCATCAGGGCAAAACAAATTCAACATGATTTTATAAAAAAAAAAAAAAAGGTTTTAATGTAGAATGCTTCAAATTCTACATAAAAATTTCTTTTTACCACAGTGATTTGGACAAAGTTAATATAGTCAGAACATGATAGTCAGTGGTAAAACAATAAATAACTTCCCATAGAAAAGTCAATTTTAATATGAGCCAAAACCTATTAAAGAAAGAGGAATTGTGTTTTAAAAATAGGTGGCCAGATGAACACTTCAATAGTGATGACTAAGGTCACATTTTTTTTTAAAAGAATAATGTAAGAGTTCTAAAGATAAAACGTAATTCCCTATTGTCTATATTAGCTTTGCTTAAGAACTTAAGATTTTTAAAAATGAAAGTTCCCAGGCAAGAGATAGTGATAATATCAAATAAAAATATTCTGAACCATAAAGAAGCATGTGTTTGACTGAATTACTTCCAGCACATAATCCCTTGCCTGCTCTCCAGTTTTTAATGGTCTTACCCATTAAAATATCCTTGCAGAGACATGGAAATGTCAAGCTAGGAAAGGGTCAGAGCAGAAAGTTCACGGTGGGGAGGGTGCCCGTCCCACAAGCCTGGCGCTCATTGTGCCGTCACTAACCGCATGCAATGATATTAATGACCCAGTAATTGGAAGAAGAGCAGCAGTGAAGTGGAAACATCCATCTGAGGCCGAGTTCATCTCTAGGTGGTAGGACATCACCAGTGACTGACTTAATATCCGCTGACAGTTCAGAATCTAACACTGCAAATGAGAAAATGTGCCACTCATGCTGTAATAGTTTAGATGGACATGATGTTATTTGCTTTGACCACTTGGAGACCAGCAATAACCCCAAGAAAGTGCCACTATCTAAATTTGCTCTACATGTGAACCTTATTCTGTTCAGGGGACATGTTCTATATTCTAAGAATCCAGAGCAATTTTCCACATGTTTGCTTCAATAAAAGAATACCTTCATCTCCTGCTTAGCATCAGGAACAGCGAGGCTGGGCCACTTCACTAATGCAAAAAGCCACTTGCAAAGCAGAAACGCCTTCCAGCAACACGCAGCCCTGCTCTTCTATAATGGGATCGATTACGGCCCTGCCCCAGGTTTTGCTAGCCCACCTGTCCATCAGTCCACCTGTCCATCTATCTGGCCATCCAACAAAAGTGTAGCACTTGTACTTGGCCAAGGACATTTGAAGTCTGTCACTGCCTCTGTTTGAGAAATTTTTATTTTGAATAACTTTACTATTTAGCAACTTTCTACTTAGCGATTCAAAGCACTTGCTGATATTATAGGAACACAAAATAGCACAGACTTATTGCAGCAATGGAATCAATTAATGGAAGAACTAAAAAGAAAAAGAAGTTTTAAAAAATTGCTATTATAACCACCTTTTAGCAGTGGCCCCTCCTCCTTCCCTACTATGCTGAAAACTTTTCCTAGTTCAACTTTGGGAGCATATGATGACAAACTACTTGTATGTTACACAAGACATGGCCCAGCATCAGTACCAAGTGTGACAACAAGCACGGAGTCCATCATTATAGTTCATGAACTTCCTTGCTATTGCTATGAGTGAACATGCGTGTACTATGCTCTACTTATACACGTGTGTGTGGTGTATGTGCAGGTGTATTCTCTGAACTATCTCTATATGAGCCCTATGTGGGATACTCTCCTCCCTATCGCTATATAAGCAATATGTGTGTGTGTGTACTCTCTGTACCATATGTATTTTTCACTATTGCTATGGATGCATTTAAGTGTTTAGTGACCCAGGAAGCATAAGGATACATTAGCACAACACTGGCCTAAGCATCTGACAGCCCTGGGTTTAGTTTTGTTTCTGACATTTCATGGCCACATGAACTGTGTGAAGCTGCTCCTCCTGTCTAAATGTGTGTTCTCACAGTGATAAAAACTGCTCTATCACTGTGCGTCAAGACTCCAAAGTGAAGTAAGAGTCTGTGAAGGCCACAACATGTCCCTACGTGATCAGACACCCAGCCTGAGATTTTACAACTTTAGGAACAAATGTGTAACTCTTAAAAACTATATAAAGTTGCTCAAACTACTATTTCTTATGTCTGTCAGTGCCTCTTGGCTATTTTTTAACGTGTTTTATTTTGCTCTAAATTTTGATCTTGATGAATATTTAAAGGATATTAGGAAAGAAACTTGTCCTCTTTCCTGCTCCAGTATTGTTCAATTATTAATAATTCTAAGTGAATCTTTAAGAAGTCATAAATCTAGGTGCTAGAGATAGCAAGATATATACTACGAAATAATAAAGGCAGTTTTATTCCGACCACTTCCCACGTAAGTCTTTTTTCTAAGTAATCATTTTCTTTCTGATCTGCTCAAACACCTTTTTTGCACATAGAATTTTCAGTCTTCCCCTTCCAATAATCCCTCATGGCTTTAAGAATCAGAGTTGTCTTATTCTCTCAATGGTTATTTTGGGAATAAGGAATGGTGCTCACAGGGCCATCTCTGTCCAAATTTAAATGAGATAAGCTGTCACAGCTGCCTACATTGACACCGTTTAATGGGAACAGAGTGCCTCCATCTACACAGGCTTATCCTATTACACACTCTGAGCAAACAGGGACAAACACCCACTGGTCCCAGCTCCATCAGATCCAAGAGGTAGAAATTTCTCAGCACAATCTCAAGTTAAGCAGAAGCTGAGATTTCATTCCCTATGTGTAGAAAACTTAGCTTTATTCCTATTAAATTCAACAAATAGCTTTAATGATACCACTGGACAACCAGAGAAAGACTTCACATTATGTTAGGAAACAAGAGAAACAATGCTTCTAATTATCAGATAATGGACTGATCTACCTTCCCAGGCTGTCGCAGGGATAAGGCAACTCTGACACACATTCTTTTCTGGAGGATTTTTTATACTACAGTAGGATGCTGCTAATATTACCAATAAAAACACAGTATTTTCTTTGTGTACTAGGGAACTAAGGAAAAATCCTCGCAATGCTGGTGAAATGGAAATTGGGGAAATGATTACATGTATCTGAAGACTCCTCCCTGTCTGTCTCTTTTGGGTCTTACAAAGGATCTGCTAACAAGCTTGGGCAATTCCAGAACAAAAAGATACATAAATGCATGTTTCTTGGTGAGAGGAAGCCCAAGGACAAAAGAACTTTTATAACATTCAAAGAAGACAAAGAGGAAAGATCTTATAATTAAGTTATGCAGCATTACTGAAACTTGTAAGCTCTCTGGAGTTTTATTCTTTGCATGGACTTCAAATCAATGAAGCTTTCTTTTTAAGTCCATCTTCCCCAGACCCTCTCTGGCTCCGAGCCAAGCACAGGTTTGCCTCAGTCTTACACCTCACACTCTGTCCGCTGCTCCAAAGTTAACTGTTAGTTGTACTGATTTGCTGCCAAGCATGGAAGTAAGCACTTCATGTATCTTACCCCATGTAAACCTCTATGAACCCTGTGAAGGGGGTACTATCATTATTCCCATTTTACAGATTAAGAGACTGAGGCAGAGACGGTTTAGTTACTTGTCAAAGTGTCCTGGAGGGCCCAGGTGTGCTAGACCCAAACTCTTCACCACTGTGTTAATCCGTTTCTCAATGGGCTGTGTGTACTTATCCCCCAAGCTCCGAAATGTACAGTCTCTAGCAAGATTCTGATGAATACCCTGTTATAAAGATGATAGTAATAGGTTAAAAATAAAAATACAAATGTGTTTAAATGCTTGAACTTAGCAATTATGTGCACGGTATCAAACATAAATCCTTACCCCTCCAAGGACCTAAGTGACAGGTTGATGCTGTATCACTAAACTGGATGACATTTAAGGATGGAAAGGTGACTTTTGCTACATTTATCATACATAAATAATTCATCAAATAAGGCCTATAATCACTTCATTGAGCCTACATGTTATCACATATTTTAAAAGAGATCTATATGTTAAAGGATATTTGAAAGCTCCCATTAAGTATATTGCTGGGGAAAGAGATTATGGAACATTCGGTATACTTCAGTCCTACTGCCAAACCTATTTCACAGAAGTAAATCAAAAACAGAAAAAAAAAACCCAAACCCAGATATATATATATATATATATATATATGTATATATATATATATATATATATATCTTTTTGTTAAGCATATATATATATATATATATATATTTGTTAAGCATATATATATGATTGTTAAGCCTATATATATGCTTAACAAAAATAAGGAGAATCGACAACACAGTTCTTCTGTTTTGATGGTTTAAGAATACTGTATTGTTATAGTTGGACAAACATTTTGCTATATTTTGTGATTTTTGCTTAGAAGCAGAACACATGCCTGAGAAAACAGCAGGGCTGTTTATGGAGCCTTCCAATTTTACATGCTCTTATTAAAACAAAAACATGCTTTAGGCAACTATACCAAGGAGGGGGCCTAAGAAATGGTGACTTCTCCAGACTCATTCAGGGTTTCTCAAGGAAGACTTTGCTAAGGCATGGAAGGTGGAAGAGGCCTCCAAGGAGGACCAACATAACACACCCCAGGCGGATGTTACAGAACAACCTTTAGTGAAACGATCTTTGGAAATGTTAGAAATTCTAGAATATCTCACAAGACCACGCCTTAGCTATAGATTTGTAGCAAAATAATGCAAAAGCCACACAATTTAATTTGGGGAGTGCTCCGCTAATATGGTTTACTTTGTCTACCAGCTCCACTGTGGCTACTGTTCACGTAAGTATTAACACAATGGCTTCATTTATTATTCATCTCTGACTCACATGATTTTGGTAGTGTGATGAAAATCTTTTTGTAGGTATTTTGCAAGGTTTTATGCTAAGGTTGGATAACCAGCCCACAGAACCTTCACAAGGACAATTGTTGCAAAGGGCCAACTCTCCAACCTTGCTGACTCATTCTGCTCTGGGATGTCACCTCTAAAAAGGAACTGTAAGCTGAGCACAGAAAGTACCTCAAAGAAAACTTTGTGGGATCAAGGCTGGGAGCACAGGAATGCTTTCCCAATATTAACTGGAATGTTGACTATGTCTAAGACAAAGCTTCCCTTGAAAATGGACAATCTTAGAACAGATAATCATTTTACAAACATCTAAAAACTTTTAAGACTTAATAAAGATAATGATAGGTTATGTAAAATACTACATTTTTAATGCAGTATTTAGGATACGAAAATGAGAAAGAACAGGGGGCTCTTCCCACGAAATCGTCATCATATCCCCATTCTTGGATCATTCAAAGATTAGGAGATGCTATTATGCAAATTAGACCTGAAGCTAATCCCTAAGCTATGTCACTTGACAAAGTCAAACCCCAACAAGAACAAAAGCCGTATAGGAAAGCTTCTCAAGTTACTAGGAACTAAGTCCCAATAATTCATTCTAAGTCAAAAGTACCATTAAACTCAAAATGCATTTAATACCCTGATAAACCCACCAGAAAGCTAAGAATCATTCAGTTGAACCATGGTAAATCAGGACCGTCTGTGTATCCTTTTGTCAAAGGTCAAAAGCAAAAAATCGTCTTTGGGAAGAATGAATGAGATGCGTAATATTTTGCCACGTCATTCCCTATGGGATTTTAGTGGGTACTTACTCCATTGGTTTAAAACTACAGTTCCAATTAAAAATTAGTATTTACATTTAAAATGCACAGCTGTGATGACTATATATTTTAAATTGAGTGACATTACAAATCAAATTCAATTTTTTAAAAAGAATTTACAGCAGATCCCGTCCCTTTTAACTGGAGAAGCACACTAACAGTGACCCCATGTTGGAGCTGTGAGTTCTGCCAGACAACAGCAACACTACAGGTATTTTCTGGAGAAAGAAATTAAAGTTCAAAGAAACAAAGGTTCAAAGAAGTAAAGTAATGTTCTCATTATGCTCAGGTGGCGGGATTGGAACGGAGGACTCCGGGCTCCTGGTCTCACTGAAATGCTGTACCTTCGAGGCGCCCCCTACACCTTGTCAGTACTGTGGACTGTGCCCCCGCAGAGCAAATCGAGCACTGTCCCAGAGGATCAAATCTTAATCTACTTTTCCATGGAAAGAAACCAGCTCACAAAAATGATGATAACAACAACCCCGCCAGTGGTGAAGGACCTTACCAGATATTCACTAGGCGTGGAGTTAAACATCTGGAGCATACACACATCCTGCAGCCACTCAAATACCATTATTATTTACTACATCAAGTGAGTCAGTGATTTCAAGTGTTAAAAATACACTCGCTAATTTTAGTGTATTTCATCAATCCCACTTCCATCCTGCTACCAAATGCTGTTTTATGAATGTACTGATATAAAAATTACCACCTTCAAACATTTCCTTTCTTCTCAAAAGAGACAGAGTTAGAGCAAGACTCTGTGTGTATTTGTTTGATATGGAAAGCAGTGACTTTTTAAAGTCCTTTAATTGTTTTGGTGCCTTGGAGTTCTTGAAGAAGCCACCCAAAGTCAATATTAACGTTCACAACTATGTAAAAATTTGTTTTTCGAATTTCCCATTTCCTTTCAAAGGAAAGTTGTGAATCAGTCCACTCTGCTGGAGGGGGAAAGAACTTGGCTCCTACATTTTCCCAAGGGTCTGAACCACCTTCTGAAAGCCTCCCTGGACTTCTGGAAAATTTCTGAGCCCCGGGTCCTTTACCCAGACCTATGACAGTCTCCCAACCAGCAGCACTCAAACAGCCCTTCACTGTTTCAAACTTGAAATCCTCAACTCTGATAGAGAAAGGCTCCTTCATCCCAGGCTACCACACACTTCTGCACCAGAAATGCTAATCGCATGGAGAGTTTGGGAGGTCAGAGCAGCTCGGCTCACTGCGATGAACCTGTGAATTTGGCATGAAGAGTTTTCAAATAAAGAAAAATAATTGCTTTCATTTTCCTTTTTTGATAATACTTCCATTAAATATGTAATTTACCACTTTCTCTTTTTCTTTGTTACTTATTCTTGGTAAGCTACTCACATTGACTTTACAAACAGGTGTTTCAGTCTCTATGGCATTTCTGGTTCACAGCCACAGACACCAAGATAATTAGGTGTCCATGACCGTCTTTGTCTTCATTACTCATGTTTTAAAAAACACATATTATCGAGCACTAGATAAGTGTTAGGCCGACTATTGATTCTGTGCTTTAAAGTGCAGCTTGTAGGTTGAGAAGCCAGAGTTTCAACCCAGTCGCCAAGAGGCGGGAGCCCAGCCACAGGCTGCAGTCCCCTCACGAACCGAAGTCCAGGCCAAGCCTGAACAGGGAATTCAACCCAGCTCTAGGCATAATTTTAAAGCAAAGAAATTAAGAAAAATGATTTCATTGCTGAATGATATGAACAGCTGTCTCAGTCACCCAGACTCTGATAAAACTTAGGGCCATGGAATGGGCCCTGGCTTGTGTTCACAGTTAATTTGTTCCTAGTGGACACGTGCTCAGGCGGGCGAGCTGCTCAGAGGACTTCACAGCCTCATGAGCGACTTCAGGTATGACCCAAAGGATACATAAAATCTACTCCTAAAACAATGTGTCAAATTATTTTACATATATATAGATACACACACACACACACACACCAGTAAGTGCACACTCATATATATACAAAAGAGTAATCCACTGAGCAAACCCAACTTTTTGTCTTATTCTTCCAAATCTGGTTTTACTATGACCACTGTGCTTTGCCTGTAATGCCCATCCTTCCCATTTATGAGTTCCACCTTCTCTGGAACGGTTAACTGCATGAGGAAAGCTACTATCTTAATATCATAGCACTTTGTTCCCTGTTGAATTTCTAGCACCTACGCACAGTCTCTGACGCAGAATAAATACTATATGAATGAGTGGATGGGCGGATGAATGGATGAAGAGAAAAGGCATTGCACAAGATTTACCTATCAAAATCTCACCGATGGTCCTTAAAAACGGTTTTGTCAGTAGAGATGCTAAATACATTTATTTAATACATTCGTTTAATGCTATAAGAATTCTAGGAAGTTTTTTTTTTTTTTCTTTTTGGGTATTTAATCAATACTGTTAGCAAGGGTCCCGAATTCAATTAGAGCTTCTTTGAAAAAAAGCGGATAATTGTTCAGCAAAGATTCTCACCCAATTATTTGCCACAACAATGTTAAGGAAACAAAAATCGATACAAACCTATTTACCTTATACTAATTTCTATAAAATAAATGAGTAGAATTATACTTACATATAATGTAATAATCTTTGTTCTTCTGAAATTCTAGACCCCAGAGGTTAGGGCTGAATTCTTGAAACTTGATAGTGAATTTCACATCTTGGTCTGGTCTGGCACAGTTGAGAAGAGGGGTATTTTCCTTCTTAATAGTGCATCTGTCTGCTTGGTCTTTATCAACCATATAAACTTTATAATATTCATACTGGCCAACAGTTTTAGAATCCACTTTGGGGCAAATAATATCCAATTTGTCTCCTATCTGTGGGTATAGTACCAGGCCTTGTCCAGGTAGAAATCTAAAAACATAAAAAAAAAAAATAGCCATTGAGTTGACACAAGTTAACAGTACGAATTATACTTTCAAAATAGCCAGACAATGACACTGATCCCCAACTGGTTTCAGATCCATACTGCTATTTATCAAAAGTCTCTTAGTTCAGATCAACATGGAGTGAAAATATTTTGGAATTAGGCTTTAAAGGAAAAAAAAAAGAAAGAAAGAAAGAAAGAAAGCCCCTGTTTACTCTAGGCCACAGGATCTGCAGCCTACTAGCATTTCTTCACCACCTCTTGACTTGTAATATTCCAGGGCTCCTTTGTGTAACTCTGCAACAACTTTTCCTCCAGGGTGAGTCAGAGCTTCCCACATGTTTGTTATTTTTTAACCATTGGCAGGGTAGTTTATTGGGCATGCCACAGAAAGATCTCATCGATTCCAGGGAACAGTGAATCCACTAATACATTGTTGTCCTGCTAGTTTCCATTTGCTGTTGATGTTAATTAACAGACAAGTTTCATCAAGAATGTTTCAAATTACTTATCATAATTAGTCAGTCACTGATCAAACAATGGGTTTTTTATTACACTGAACAAAAGAATTGTCTTACAAACCCATAAAAGATAACCAGAAATAATTAGTTGTAGTATTGATTCAGCTGCAGAGTGAGAGTCCTCTGGTTGCAAGGGCAACAGCTAGCGTCCTTGCTCCACGAAGCTTTTCTTTCCCTCCCTTGAGATGCATTTGCTCCAATTAATTCTTAGAAGCAAATCTTTAGAACTGAGACTACTGATACAATATCCCCTCAGTGCTCACAGCTAAAAGCTTCCCTCCTCCCCCTTCTCTGTCTTGCTAGCCATACTGTTGAAAGATCTTTCTTAATGGGGAGTTTCTCTGAAAAACAGAGAGGCAAGCTTCCTAATGAACATCCCTCCACAAGTGCTAACACTACAACACACTTAGACATCCCAGCTCCTTCGAAAGCAGCCAAGCCTGCAGGCTCATTAAAATATTAAAGCCTGAGAACAAAGCATCACCTCTGATCCTTCCAGTCCACCCCATCTCTGACCAGAGACACACGGGCCACGGTGACTACAGGGTCATAATTCACCCAGAGAGAAGTGAGGCCAAGGGCTAGCCCCAATTTCAAATCCACACTGAGGTAACAGGTTAGGATTCATGCTCATGAATGGTATTCATTTTCTGAAACGTGCAGGAGTGCAGTTATGAAACAGCAGCACACATAACAGAAATTACATTATAGATTCATATTAAAAACAAATACTCTTTATGGCGGGAGAAATGCGCGTTCTCCACGGCAGCTTGTTCCCTCTTCTTGGGAATGTGTTAATGTGTTATTGTACAACCCCCAAGTTGGGAGAGTGGTCCCTTTTTTTTTTTTTTAACTGAGCTCCTTTAGCAAAGGCATATGACATTCATTCAAAAAAAAAAAAAGAAGAAGTGAACGAGAATAATTTAACATAAAATCTTTCTGTGAAGCAGAACTTAAAATGAATTTTTTATAACAAAGATAAATTTAAAACCACCATGTGTGCACTGTTGAAGAATTGTCTAGAACTCGTGACAAATGCAGATCGCATTTGCTTAGTGAGAGCCTGAAAACTTTTTGCCCATTTCTACAGTTTTCTGGAAAGATACTTGTAAAATACAATGCCAGGAGACTGAAAGCTCCCCCTAGGTATCCACTCAACCTCTTGAATGCCAATGGATTCTTTCCAGACAATTTCATCTTCCTTGGGGCTAAAACACAACTCTGTTTCCACAGAAAAGGATTTTTTGTTGTTGTTGTTGTTGTTGTTTTAAGACAGAGTCTCACTCTATTGCCCAGGCTAGAGTGCTATGGCCTCAGCCAATGTCACAGCAACCTCAAACTCCTGGGCTCAAACAATCCTCCTGCCTCAGCCTCCCAAGTAGCTAGGACTACAGGTACCCCCACAATGCCCAGCTAGTTTTTTTTTCTATTTATATTAGAAATGGGGTCTTGCTTTTGCTCAGGCTGGTCTCAAACTCCTGAGGTCAAGGGATCCTCCCACCTTGGCCTTCCAGAGTACTGGGATTACAGGTATGAGCGAGCCACAGTGACTGGCCTACAGGATAGAATGAATCAGAAAGTGTATGAATGAGACTAATTCCTTTGCCTCTTCACCTCCCCATGGTGATTCTGTTGTGTTGCTGTGGTTAAAAACCAGTGGCAAGAGGCCTGGCAGAAAGCACAAGATAAATTCCGTGAGCAGTAAGTTGCTCATCTCTCTGACACTTCCTTTTTTATGTCTTATTCTATGACCTTTTTAGGAATTCTTCAAGATATACTAAAACCAGAGGCTAATTTCAGCCTGGGGTTTCCCTTCCCACTCCGAACATTTTCCATCCTGCTCTGTTCCTTTCGCAGCTGGTACAGAGCAGCACCACAGAGGGTTACCTGCTGTTAGGAGAAGCTTCCTAAGGAACAAATCCTGGGGGCTTCCCAGGGTCAGGGAGCAGGACCCTCACCAGCCACACGTACCCATTTCTTGGTCCACCCACTCAGTCCTCCCAAACCGTACATCTCTGTATATCCTAGAACTCCCCACATCATACTGTACACCACACATGTGCCTCATTAAGCTCTTTCTTCATTCAAAATGTTCCCAAGATCCTCTTTCCTTTTTTTTCTTGCTTAACTAAAGACTCAGGGGCTGTGCAGTGGCTCCCATGTGTAATTCTAGTGCTCTGTGAGGACAAGGCAACTGGATCGCTTGAGCTCAGGAGTTTGAGGCAAGCCTGAGCAAGAGCAAGATTTATCTCTGATAGAAAAACTAGCCAAGGATTGTTCTGGGAGCCCATTCTCCCATCTCCTCGGGAGGCTGAGGTAGGGGGAACACCTGAACCCAAGAGTTTGAGGTTGCTGTGAGCTATGACACCATGGCACTCTAGCCTGAGTGACAGACAAAGACTGTCTCAAAAATAAAATAAAGACTCCTGGGAGGTTTCCTCCCCTGCCAGCCAAGTCACTCCTCATGACTGTCCCATGACCCACTGAATCACAGCACCAGATGGTGTCGTGAAGTCAAGAACACAGGACACGGGCAGTGTGGCTTCAGGGGTCTCTGTGTTTTAGTCCATGTTTTCAGAAAGCACAAATCACTAATGTAATTGAGCAAGTCTTTTAAACTCATTTCCCAAATAAGCCATGCCTTCCTTGACGTGAAGTTTTCATTCAGTGTGTGCAATCCAACTTTGTTAAAAATATATACTGGTCAGCGCCCAGGGAAGATGGCAGCACGGGGGCAGCCTGTCAAAATGGCGGCGCAGGCTGAGCACAGTGGCTCAAGCCTACAATCCTAGCACTCTGGGAGGCCAATGTGGGAGGATCCTTTCACATCAGGAGTTTGAGACCAGCCTAAATAAGAGCAAGGCCTCTTCTCTACTAAAAATAGAAAAACCTAGCCGGGCATTGTGGCGGATGCCTATAGTCTCAGCTACTTGGGAGGCTGAGGCAAGAGGATTGCTTGAGCCTAGGAATTTGAGGCTGCTGTGAGCTAGGCTTAGGCCATGGTGCTCTACCCAGAGTGGCAGAGTGAGACTCTGTCTCAACAAAACAAAACAAAAACTCTCACTATCCCTAATGCTTCAAAAAGTGTCAATTTCGCTTTCAGAATACGCTGTGACAAAAAGTGCGGCAAGAGTTTGATCCTTTGCTCTTCAAAAGCAATTGTTTCAAGAGTTCATTAAAACAATCATTGCTTCTTTAATTAAATCAATACAAAAGGACACAACACTTCAGTGCTTCAGTGATTTTAAAAAAGATGTGTGTGTGTGCGTGTGTGCATGAGTGTGTGTGTGTGTGTGTGTGTGTGTGTGAACAGACAGTACGGCAGTGCCTTTCACTGATGAGAACATGGTTTCTCAGTAGACAAAGAGTGACTTGGGCTGCGAGGCCCTGGGCAGACCTCCTGGCCGTGTCACTGCTAGGGCAGTCTTCACTCTGACCACAGCTGAGCAGCACCAGGGCTCTGCCTCCCAAGAGCCCTCACACTCTCACACTGTGGCAAACCAGAGTGCTGTGACGAGAACAAACGCCACCCATTCAGGGCCAGATGCTCCGAGTGACAGAGAAGACAGAACGGCTGCTCATCAGGAATTCATCATCTCTCTCCCTGAGGGCAGGCAGGGCCCGAGTGTGTCTGATTCAATAGGAAATGCCCAAGGGGACTGATGGATGGCAGCCGCTCAATAAATAGTGAATTAGTTGAAAACACATAAATGAACAAATGGAAGCTAACATTTACACAAATTTAAGTCAAATTAAGTGCCACAGACTATCTGCAGATCACAGGCATGATCAGGATTCTCAAGACAACCACTGAGACTCCAAGAGGGCAGGCTGAGCAGGAGGGACGGGGTTTCCAGAAGACGTCACCCCACGCACCATGGTGTTTCCGGAGAAAAAGGAGCTGTGCAGATGGAGTTTCCAAATCTTTTTTTTTTTTTTTTCTGGAAAAATTCATAAGTATCAGCAGTCTTCTATAATCCCTGTTTAAAATACGAAACAATCAACTACATCCAGAACGCTTAACATCAGAAACCACTGCTGCCCTTGAGCCCAGCTCTCTGCTGGCCGGTCCACCCGCCTCCCACACGCCCACCTCCCATGCCCAACAGGTGGAGAGGCCTCGGTGCCCAACAAGACACAACAGGAAATGCCCCTTTTTCTGTTTTCTTTTTTCAGTTCTCACAGCAGCTCATTAAATTATAAATTTGGTTTGGTTAAACATTTTTTCCTGAATCAAGCTTTTCATAGACAGATAAGCCATGAGGTTAGGGAAAATTGAGAGAAAAGCCAAGACACACACAGGCCTGGGAGGGTGGCATGGAAAGCCCCAGGGATCCCAGTGCAGCCCAGCACACACCAGCTGCAACCAAAGAAAAGAGGCTGCTTCTGCCGCAGTCATCTGGGACGACCGGTCGTGGAGGTGTGTGCAGGCCCAGAGCCCAAAGGTGAGAGGAAACAGACCATCCCAGGGGAGCTGTGCTTTGAATGTAATACTACAGACAGATTTCAAAGTGTGCCACTTGCAAAATGTACATGAAAAGAAAACCGGGTGAGTTTCCTGATACTGCTAATTTTTACTAGAAAACAATGAATCTCATATATTATAATCAAGTCAGTAAAGGTAGAGTTCTATTATAGAAGGCAGCCGGGGTTTAGATGAGAATTTTATTATTTTGAAATGGATTATAGGCCAGGCACTGTGGCTCACACCAGTAATCCTAGCACTCTGGGAGGCTGAGGTGGGAGAATCCCTTGAGCTCAGGAATTCGAGACCAGTCTGATCAAGAGAGAAACCCCATCTCTACTAAAAATAGAAAAAATTAGCTGGGCATCATGGCAGGTGCCTGTAGTCCCAGTTACATGGGAAGTTAGGGCAGGAGGATCACTTAGGCCCAAGAGTTTGAGGCTGCTGTGAGGTAGGCTGATGCCACAAACTCTAGCTGTGTGACAGAGTGAGACTCTGTCTCAAAAGAAAAAAAGAACAACTTGGTTTACGGACATGAATAAGTTGGACTACACAGCACATCTCTGCCCTGAATATTTTGTAATATTCAATAATACACTTATCCTATGTTAACTTTGACAATGTTAAAAAAAAAATTATGGTGATGACAACCATAATTTTAAATTACGAAACTGACTACTGAATTACTGAACTGACCCTCCATACTGGATGCAGGACGCGCAGACTTCTTTTCACGTGCTGAGATAACATTCACCTTCTAAGCAACAACTGCAGAAGGGAACCTCCAGTTAACACCACCACCACACGGGGGAGGTGAGTCTTGTTAAACCTTGCCCAGACATATTACTAATGAAATATGCAGATTTTTTAAATACAAAATACAAAACAAAGACAATCAATAGAAATTCACGTCCAAATGGGAGGGAAAAAGAGCTAGGCCAGTTCCTCTCTGAGCTATCTTCCTAGACTGGGGGTAAAAATGAATCCTGCTCCCCACCAGGAGAACCTCCAGACCTCCAGACTCAGGAAGGCTTTTTGGGCAACAGTGCTGTGGCTCCATACATTCTCACTGGAGAGCTTCTCTGGGTGCCAAGGGAAAATATTATATAAGAGTTAGGAATACTGGGTTTTTCCCAATGAATCATTCCCAAGACAATAGATGTCCTGACTGAGAATCAGATATAGAGGTAATATAATGTGGAAAAAAATGGAAGCCCTCAAGTAGTGTTTCCAAAGTTAACATGCCTGAAGTGAAATGATTTAACATTGGAATCTCTTTTTACTCTCAGATTACTAACTGCACTTAGATCTAAGTTCTCAAAAATTATTCACCAAAGTGGACTCAAATACTTCTACATGAAACACTTTGGGTAAATCTAATAATCTCAGTTAGACATTAGTATTTAGTAATCAAATTAGATCTCTAATAACTTAAATTAGATGTTTCAACTTCAGAGTCATAATTGCAGAAGCTTTTTTCCCCAGTGATTAGGCAACATAATACTCTTGAATGTTAACAGACTAGAACACAGCCAGAGTGGATGGAAGAGAGCAGGAAGTTTTAATCTATACTGTGCACACACGCTTGTTTAAGACACTGGCAAAATGCATTAGTGCATAAACCAGCCACCTAGAGTTCAGAGGTCACCACATGGGATTTTCATCCGCAGACCAGATCACGCACTTCGGGATGTGACACGTCTGGGTTTTTCTGCTGGTTAGTGTGGCATTATCAGGTGCCTGGGGCAGTCAGACAGAGGCAGCAGTTGCCAGATTGATTTCTGCACTTTGCAGACCTGGAATTGCAAGCCCCCTCCCATCCCCGCCATGGATACCATCTTCCCCATTTCTCCTTCCTCCCTGTTCATACCACAAGCACAAAAGTCTCACGACATCACACGTGTTTCTTCAAAGGTGGCCAAAGCATGCAGGGTAACTGAGAAGAAAACCCAAATTGCTGAGTGGCCACTTGAGGCTGGTGCAGTCTGAAAATACACATGAGAAACAGGTGGGCACGTGGCTCTCCCGAGGGAAGGGAGACAACCCTGGAGGTCAAGGGTGGAGAGGCACTCCAAAGTCACCGCACAGGCAAGGACAAGTTAGCATGTTAGTAACAGAATGCAAAAGTATGAAGCTGACACTGAATAAAGAGCTCAGAACAAAAGGTTTCTGTGCCCAAAGAAACAGCTGGACCAGGTAAACCCTTATCCTCCAGACAGACACGATGACGGTGCTTCTAGGAAATGTTGGTTGTGACAAAGCCTCAATTTAAAAAGTGTCAGATCAGATCCAGAACCACTTTTATCTAATGTTATGCACATACACATCTATTTAAGTAAAATATTTAATATTTCTGCATAATTATGGCAAGTATTGCGTACTTGAGTAATAGGGCCAGGATACTCAGGGAACAAGACAAAGCTAATCTTGACATAGGTGCTGGTGCGGGAGCAAATGGAAGGGGGTGAGGAGATGGGAGAGCCGCCCAGCAATGCCACAAGGCGCACAGGTGAGGACAACTTTTCTACAAAGAACTAATTTATTTTCCCTTTCATCTTGAGATTGTATAAGTAGATAGCTAATTTCAATTGAAAATATATACATAATATGCATGGTATTCTGTTCATTTTGCTGATGACACAAACACAGGAGTGCACAGACCTTGTTCCTGGGACTATCTTGGGCCACTACATGGTGGACTCAGGGTGATTTTTAGCTTTCTGTGTTTTTCAAAATTCTCTGCAATAAACAGTCAATGTTTTTGTGATCGAATTAAAACATTTTTTAGTGTATAGTTTTACAAAATGGTACTATCTTTCATAACTGATTTTAAATATAAGTATTTAAAATATTTAGTAGCTGCAGACTCTTGAACTTTTTGATGCAAATAAGTACAATTATCACAATCTGAGATGGGGTCTATTTAACATCTCAACTCCTGAGTCTGCAAAGCTGTAGTAAAATATACCTTGTTTATTCAAATAAGTGCAAAATATGGAATACATACAATTTATGCTTAATGACTGTAGTGCACACAAACATTTAAAGATTCTGAATCTCAACTTTAGAAAAAGGAACAGCCTAGCAGTGAGGAAACCAAAGTTCATATAACAGGTTTATTTTCCAGCCGGTGGTCTATATGAAGTATACTTTGTGTTTACTCCATTTTGGAAAACATGCACTTCTTCCACAAAATGCTTTAATTTTTATTTTAATTAAATGGCAGAGGCTACAGTGAAGAGGAGAAAGAAATCAGTGTATAAATTGGTTAGTCTGAAATCCGACTAAGGACCAGCATTATGAAATTTTTCTGTAATTGGTCAGTGTTGCCGGTCACGTCTTGACAAAAGGACACAGCTGCTGTGGATAGCCCAAGCCCTGGAGGCCCTTAACCCTGCTGTGCACTTGGGCTCTCCATGCCCACATGGAGGTCGGGCAGCTGTAGCACTGAAGACCCAGATTCTCTTCAAAAGTGTCCAGTGCACTTAGCAATACAAATATTCTCAAAAGTGACTCTGCATCACAACCATGTGAATGGGATGGCACATTTCAAAAACTAAGCAGGATGTCCAGTCCTGAATTATTTCCAGTTAATGCTAGATTGTTGCTACAGTGTAGTAAGAGATTCTTTCGATGCCCCAAAATGAAGAGTTCTGTTATAAAATGAATAAAGAAAAGCAGGGTCCAAGAAAGAACATAGGGAATAACAAGAAATACTTAGGGAAAAATGTTTTCCTTTTTGTGTGAATAGCACTTTACTGCCCCCTTTTGCACTTTAACTTCAGAACAAGTTTCTATGCAGACATTCTGGGCAAGTTTCTAGGCAGCCAGAGAAAGAGCTGGAGGTACAGAGACTGTCAGAGTTGTACAGAATTAGGTTACCAGATACTACTGCTCAGAGTAACAAGTAATTACCTTAAAATTTCCAGCAAATGCACCACTATCTTCTCAGGGGCTTTACACCTCCAAGAAATAAGGTAGTAATTGGAAGCTTTAATTGACATTTTCTGCTTTAATTTGAATGTGTTTGTGTGTTGGAACAATTGCCTATTTTCACAGGTGCCTCTTTTTTCACACTTTCCTAAAACAAATATCATGTGCAACATGAACTTACTTTATTCAAGGAAAAGAAAAGGGGACTAAAAGCAGGCTATACAATTTGAGCTATTAAAGTGCTATAAGCAAAGAGTATGTGTGTGTGTGTGGGGGGGAGTGCATTTCAAATGCCACACCAGTGACAAGCAAACTCTTTTCAAGAAAAGGAAAGATGAGAAGCATCGAAATTCAAATACACGGTGAGCTGATAGGCATACAAACCGGTTTAGCAACTCTTCAAGTTAGGCATATTGGTGCCTCTTCATCTACTTTTAGAAAAAGGCAATTAACTACAGACTAAAGGAAAGTTTTATTTATCAAATTCTAATCTGCAATGACAGGGCTAGAGGGCTCAGTCCCTGGCCAAAGGACCTCCACTTGCATTTCATAGAGTCTGTTTGTGTGCTGATGTGTTCACTTTTATTTAAACTTAATCCATTTTCCTCTGTCATTCCACAATTACCGTATGAGTCAAAATAATATTAAGTTTCACAGCCTACGGTGCTGCACAATTGAATGAAAACTGACTCCTTTTGATGTTAATCTTGTTGTTTACTTGTGATATAATCCTTAAAACACGGGTGGCTAAAGGAAATTTCATTTTAAAATGTTCAAACAATTTTCTAATAGTTCAAACATATTTTTCAGAAAATTAACACAAGTATTTCATTTTTATCTGTGCCATGATTTTCACTGCGATAAAAATCTCCAATTCACAGAAGGGCAAGCCTCTCACAGGCTGAGTTTCAAAAAATATATTTTCTATTTGTTTACTAATAACTATAAAGTCAAATTATACAGTGTGATATACAGATATCATTTTCTTTTTATGAGTTAACAGAGACTAATTAAAAACAAAAATCAATCACCTACCTAAAAACAAACAAAAGTCTTTATTTATGAAACTGATCTAAACCCCCCACAACCATTATCATAACTTTGCAAAAACAAAAAAGAAAAATCACCCTATCAATTGTGTAGGTAGATAAAGCAAAATTTGGGGTTTTAAAGAATAAGTCTGGGATGGTATGAGGTACAGTGGGAAAGTGAGAAGAGGAGTGATCTCACAAATGCCAAACTTTGTTCTGCTGGCTCGGCCACTCCGGCTCCATTATTGAAACAAGAATTTCATAACTCTCAGAGACAAGAGACACTGCAAGCCTCTTTCCCAACTGTAATTTGTTTGCGCCTGTACAGTCTTGTTCCAAACCATGCTTTTAGCAGAGTCTATAAAGGAAGGTGGAACTCTTGTTATTTATAGGTGAGACACTAGAAAGAAAAATGGCTTCATAGAGAAAGAAATTCAAAGGGCATATCCAGCTGGTTCTCTTGTTGTTTTAGCTATAAGTGTTCAGATCCATTTGTTCATTTACCTGAGTGGGAAAAATCACAGAGATGAAAGGCATGTGTACGCCATCCAGGGAATGGCTTGGCATTTAAAACACTCAAAAAAAAAAAAATAGAATTTAAGATATGGCACAGAGCAAAACGATATCACAATCTAGAGCAAGGGTGTGTGTATTGTTTATAACAACCCTTCTCATCTCTTTTATTTCTGCCACACATTTCTTTTTAACTCCAAAGAATTTTATCTATTTAGAAGTGTGATTCATCCATGTTTTATTGAAATGAAACCTCTCCCTTCTGGTGGGGAAGACCTCTCCCTTCTGGTGGGGAAGACAGCCCTGAGCGGATGCTCAGCAAGGGGCCACCATCCCACTCTTCCAGGGCCAGGCCCCAGCTCCCGGCTAACCCTCCCTAGACTGCAGGCTCCATGGGTGCTTTGCAATGAAAGAATGAAGAAATGAGCAAGTGAGGCATAAGGGGAGATGAAACTCAGTCCTATCTTGGTGTAAGCAGAGAGTCTCCTTGCCAGTCAAGCGTAAGCAGCCAGCAACATGATTTATGAGGCCACTTTACAAGCAACTACACAGCTGCCTCCTGGGCACTTGCTCCTTCCTGGGCTCACAGGCGTGAGGATGGGTCTGTTGTGAGCGTGTGACAGAAGACACCTTCCTGCAGGTCTTATGGCTTTGCCAAGGAAGGAGAGAGCGCAGAGAAACAAAACCACGGGTCTGCACTGCTCACAGCAACACGGGGCAAACCCAGGCGGGGTCACTGACCTCCGTGTAGACCCCCCCCCGAACTGTGCCGTGAACCTGCTCCTCTGTACCTCTGTGGACAGAGGATTTATTTCCTGCTCCACATCACCACTTGCAGCCTGGGATTATTTTGACCAATACCCCAGAATACCCCAGACGTTAAACACGACAAGCAGCTCCTAGGAACTAAATGGAATTGAACCCGGTGGGGGAGGAGCCCCTGAGTTCTGAAAGGAACCCAACTCAGGTTGTCAGAGGCCTCTGCCCAGCAGCTGCGGTCTGCAGGTACCCGGATGATGAGCATGGTGAAAATACAAACCAAGAGGTGACCCTCAGGGGTCCAGAGAACCCCAGGCCCACCAATATTCACCGCCTGGCTTCCTTAAACAAACTGCTCCAAACTTACAGAACATCAAAAGCCAGATGGGCTGTGCTGAATGAACCACAGGCGAGAAGCCAGAATCTCAGTTTGCTGCAGAAATAGGCCTGGACTTGATTTGAGTCTTCTCAGCTCCGACAAGCTGGAAGCTGGCACAGATCCCAAAATCCAAAATAAAATGGCATTTAATTGTGACTAGACTCTAAAAAAGATGTCATACTACCTCCTTAGCTTGACACACACTCAGCATCTAACCAAATACATCTCTCGAAAATACAACCTTTTTCCTCCCTATTAAAAATGAGCCTCTCTTTAAACTTTGCAAAGCAAAATTTTAATAGCCAAAGGAATAATACTCAATAAATGCATTAATATTACATACTGTAATAACCGTCTAGTCATCTTTTAAATGAGCTGATTATTAATCTTGTTTCTGCTGGGTATAACCTTGTGATATCAAAGACTCAAGAAATCCATTTAAAATAGCGTGTCCATCATAAGGAGTTGACCGTGAACCCAAACAGACAATGAAAGAATTATACCCCAAACTTTCCATCCACCTTGTCTGCACTGCCTTGAGCAAATGTACTCTTAATTTAGTTGCATGATAGCTAATTAACTCCATGCAACACCATAAAAAGGAGAGATGGAGAATTAAGAAGGACCCTGGGCACCAGAGTCCCTGGGTTCAAAATGAAAATTACTAGCCACATATGACTTTGGCTAAGTTTATTGACCAGAGTGGCCTCAGTCCCTCCACCAGTATTTTGGGGATAACAGAAGTTCTTCTTGGGCGCGCCTGTGGCTCATCAAGTAGGGCGCTGGCCCCATATACTGAAGGTGGTGGGTTCAAACCTGGCCTCGGCCGAACTGCAAAACAGAAAAATAGTGGGGCGTTGTGGCGGGCGCCTGTAGTCCCAGCTACTTGGGAGGCTGAGCCAAGAGAATCTCCTAAGCCCAGAAATTGGAGGTTGCTGTGTGCTGTGTTGCCACAGCACTCTACAGAGAGCGATAAAGTGAGACTCTGTCTCTAAAAAAAAAAAAAAGAAGAAGAAGAAGTTATTCTCTCACATGGTCGCTAGGAAGGTTTCATAAGTATTTGCCAAACAATTAGAAGAGCAGCTGGCACATACTATGTGCTATATGCAATTGCTGTTACACAAAATAAACAATGTCCACCAGGTTAGTTGTTTTCTAAATAAGAAATATCATGTAAGAGCAATGCAAAAAATGCCACATTGTCCATCGCTCCAAGTTGAATTCACGTATTCATTAGCATGCTAATATATTACGGTGTCCTTTAGTCGGATATACAAAATGGATTCAGGCAAAGACTACTCTGAGGCCACAACTGCATAGCTGAATGAGAAGGTCCAGGGTTATAAATGTTACAAGAAAGCACCAAGGGCAGAAAGCAGAGGAGAAAGAATCTAATTTTGTAGCAGAAAGAAAATAAAAAGTTGCTTTATACAGCAGAAAGTCTTAAAGAATGAGTAGAAGTCAGGCAGATAAACAAAACAAAACACAACTTCTGAGAGTTAAAAGGCGTTATTGTCTTCATTAATAGAATATTTTCATTTTTTTCTTTGTCTCTAAAGGCAAATTGAACCCAAAGCCAGGCACGGAGTAGATATTCAATTAATTTTTATTAATAATAACTGACGTTAGTTCATTTTGGCCAAGCACAGAGCTGAGCTGTTGGAACACATTTAATCTTGACCACAACTTTGTTACTCTTTTTTTATCCAGCACCATTATACTGTTGTCCCTACTTTTGACCTGGGACAACTGAGAGAGGTCAAGGCTACTGCGGCCAGAATTACATAGCCAATAAATGGCTACCCTGGGATTAGGCTCAAACACCCAATTTCCAAAACACATGCTCCTGCCTAAGCTAAAATGGCAATTGCCCAGCTGTCTCTGCTAAATTGGATTGCTTACCCTATCCATTATCATAGTCATTTTGAAAAGCAATAGATACTGATAATCCTCACCTTAAAAAGGTAGCTGCGATCAATGGGACAGCTGTCCCACAGGGCCTATTTGTGCCACGTGTGGGATCTTTTAGCCACAGCTGATGCATGAAATAACAGAGCACATTCTTAGGTGGACACACGAGAGACACGGGCTGCCCTTAGCTGAAATATTCCTGCTGTGACTTGCTTATTGTTTTCTGTATCTACTTGACTGTGCTTACAGGTAGATGCCCTGAGTCTTCAAGACTCAAGCTGGTCCTCCCAGGGCTCGTTCTGACCTCAGGATGAACGCCATTCCCTTCCTCCCACATCCCCCACTACACACCTGAGAAGAAGCCCTCACATGCCATTTGACTGCCTCCACCTGGGCTTCTCTCTCCTGGCCTTGGGATTTACATCTGCGGTAGAGGTCATTCTGCTCTGTAATGCTTTAGCTCCCTCAGGGCCCCAAAAGCAGGAATGGGGACAGGAGCTGCAAGTTGAGGACCACGTATTTCTTCAGAGATCTCAAAACAACTTTTAAAAGTCTGATGACCTAATGTTGAGCTGTATTCCCCAAAAGATCAGGTTAGGCAGGACAACAGTTCTCCAAGTGTGGCCCAGGAGCCGTAGCACCATCTTCCCCTGGGAACTTGTTAAATGTAAAATTCTGAGCCTCACCCTAGACCTCAGGAATCAGGAACTCTGAGGGTGGAGGGTTTTCCCAAACCTCCAGGTGATGCTGGTTCCCTAACATTGGAGAGCCTCTGGTGTCCAGAAGCAGTCTCAGCCACTCCACTTCTAGAAGCAGACAGGTTAAGACAATGGTGACTCACACCTGTAATCCCAGCACTCTGGGAGGTGGAGGCAGGCGGATCCCTTGAGCTCAGGAGTTCACGACCAGCCTGAACTAGAGCAAGACCTTGTCTCTATTAAAAATAGAAATATTAGGTGGGCACTGCAGGGGGCAACTGCTTAAGCCAAGGAGTTTGAGGTCACTGTCTGTGACCTAAGCTGATGCCAGGCATTCTAGCCTGGGCAAGAATGAGATTCTGCCTCCAAAAAAGAAAAAAAAGGCAGTAACAGCAGCAGCCACAAGCAAAAATCTGGGCTGTCTGTCCATGTGACTGACACTTATGGACACCAGTGCTGGCCAGCAGGAAGCAGAGACTGATGAAGTGAGGCAACATCTGTCCTTACCTTCCAGAATAGGAGGTGGAGACTGGCATGACCCGCAGGGTACATTCTTCTTTCTATGTGTGACACATTGAACTATGAAATGCGAGATTACAGGGAAAAGATTCACAGAGATTGTCTTGTATCTAAGTCATAACGAAAGAGAAGGAACATATTTAGGAGAAATCATGACCTTTATGCACAGTCCATTATAATCACGACCAGTTTCCCGTACAAAAGGAGAAGGAGGGACTCAAGGCCTCAAAGTGTTTTTATCTAAAATGTACCCAAAATAGAGTTCTGGTAGTTAAGTAAAAAACACTTCTAATGACTTCTGTGGTTAGATACATTCTGAGCTGGCCCTGAACGTGGTCTGCCCTGCCCCACTCACTCAGGAGGCAATTCTGACTCGGCATTGTTTTCAGGACAGTAAACCAGCTGCAGTGGTGGAAAGATGAAGGGCTGAAATTCCCAAGCAATTTTTTCAGGCAGCATAACCACGCTGGGCCTCAGGTTCATCCGCTATAATGTGAGAGGCCAGAAGAGATCATTAGAAAGGCATTTCTGCATTTGAAGGCCAGAAGTTCTACAACAGGAGCACAGGGCAGGTGCCCTGCAGAGGGTAGGCTGGGACAAACAGCGGATAGGGCTGACAGCAGGGTGCATACCCTCCACTGAAGAAGCCCAGCAAGCAAGAGCCCTGGGACTACCTATAATCACTCCCTTTCGTCCAGCACAAATGCACTGACCTTCCTGGTTTACAAAATCTGGACTGCACCTATCATTATTCTGGGGCAACCCAGAGTGGTCTACATGACAAACACAGTCTCCTGCCTCCGTGGCGACGAGGACCTGGGTAGCAAGTATTAGAACAGCAACACAAATACTGTAACTAAAACTAGATGTAACTAAATTTAAATGAAGAAAATAAACTGGATTGTTCAATCACCACATACAGAAAACACGAAGCATCTACACTACTGAAGAAAACAGTGTTTTCCAGGCGTAGCACAACACTAGTGGTTCATTCCCAATGCTCTGAGTGTGTGCCCACAACCGAGTACTTTGAACCTTTCACTATTCATGCTTCAGAGAATGGAAGGTGCAAACTATTAATACTTCGCTACTGCCAATTTTTTCTTCATATTTTGTTTAGAGAACTACTATGGGCAGAAAGAACTTGTTTTTATTTAACAGACCTGTCCCCTACTATGTTTTCTTATTTGAAATCAGCAAGTATGCACTTACCAGCCACCCAATGCTTTGGACTAGAATTACATATTTGAATTTATATATGAAAAGAAAAATATTTTAATAGCTTAGAGCCACTGCTGACTCTCTGCTGGACAAACAGAAATAGGTCACCTGGCATTCAGGAAAACATCTCATACTTGGTTACCTACTCTTTTCATCACTGGTTTGCTAGATCGACCATCCTTATCTCCAGCTCCCTGAAGTATCTCCACGAAGGTAGAACGCAGAGCTACTAGGTGGATAAGGGTTAGTAAACAAATGGCAGGGCTTTCTAGAACAATTTCTTTAATCACTTTAACCCTGTTCTTAATAGAAAGCTGGAGGCCACGGCAATTCAGCTTCATCTTTTGTCATTTGCCTGCCATAAATATGCACCAGTCTGCATTTGAAAAGCTGAAGGAGGCTGCAAGCTTGCTGGACATTTATCATGCTCTGTTCCCTGTTAACAAGCAAATACTTTAGTTGAATGGGCCATTAGCAATCATTGTCAGATGCAGAATGCAAGGTGCTTGGATGTGACCAGCTTGTAAATTAGGGGGTGTCCCTTCTCTTTAATGAAGCTAGATGAATGAAATTGATCTATTGATATCACATTGCTGAATGAAGTTAGATAGGAAGGTAAAGCAGCAGGCCCTGGGTGAACCAAGTCCATGTGCAATTTTTTTTTTAACATTTTTTGTACATGAATGCTACAAAGTAATGCCTATAGCAATTCTCACAGTAGAGAGCAAAACAGGCAAGGATGTAATCTATAGTCCAAATAATGTGCTCAAGTCAGCTGAGAATAAAATCAACAAAGTGGGTCTAAAGTAGAATATTTAAGATCTAATGGCAATCTCTGTTAGACACTCAGAGAACACAGAAGTCTAAAGAGACCATATGTTGCTGTTAAAAAAAAAAAAAAACAACAAAAACAACAACACTAAATTCCCCTTTGTAAAAAAACACCCCCAAGTTCCACTCCATCAAGAAAGACATTTAGGGGGTTTGCAATTTTCAGGATTTTTAACGTCTTAAGAGTTTAGACTCTCCCAAATTAGGGCTGAGACTTTTCTGCATTGCCAAACAGGAGGCAATAAAGCCTTTTTTCCCCCTTGGCTTAACCATTTGTGGATGTCACTCTGCATGTGACCCAATCACAGTTTCAATGGCTTATTTTGTTTAATGACTAAAATAGAAAAGTGAGGAAGGCAAAAACAAAAGTCCAGCGTATTTACATGGTTGTTCAGAAGAGAGGGCAATAAAATCCAACAGCATGGAGATATTTGGGTTTTGGTATTGACTTCAAGGTTGGGTAGCACTAACAAGTTTTATAAACCTATAATTTATACTAAAGGAGCCCATCTCATTCAACTCAAAGGTTAAGACTCACATTTAGGAATAAAATTACATCTCGATGGAGCCCGTTGGTTTTGGCATATTGGATTACTACTCTTTTGAATTAAAACTAACCTCCCTCTTCTTTTTAATTTTTTTATATTTTTCTCCCTCCCACCCCTCCTTCCCCCCAGACTGGGAAAGACAAAACTCACAGAAGAGCTCTGTGGCTGGGGGAGAGGGACAGTGTGTCCTGTCTACCTTCCCAGCGCCCATGCATCCTGAGAGGGAGCTGGGTCTGCAAAGATGCTGAAATCAAAAGGCCTCTGTTTTCTTTTCAGATAACCCCAGCCCTACCTATCCTCTCTGGTCTCTGTGCCTTCCCAGCATGTCCCTGCCTGAAGCCCAAATAGATTAAGGCAACAACTGGGAAGTGCAGTTAATCCTACAGGACGGCGGCCGCTGTTAGGGCAGGAGTTAAAAAGGAAAATCTCCCAGGCCCTAACGACTGCAGTGATCTGAAGTTCTAATCAGCCCCCATCTCAATCTATAAAAAAGGCAGTCAATGAAACCTACCTTGGCCATATTATCCACCACCAATGAGCAAGAACTGAGCAGCCTTTCTTTGCGGCCTTAGCCAGCCCAGACCACAAGTAGAGCTTTCATACTTTCTAATCCTAGTTTCCAAGTCTGTGAGGTTCTCACATAATACCCAACAGCCTGGAGCAAGGGCCCTCATCCCTGCACCCTTTTCAGAGACGTGTCATTTCTAACATCAAGCTAATCTATATGTTGCCATGGCTTCACCCTTTATCTGCCTTTACATCTTATGAACTGCATGGATTTACCACATTATTTTTATCTGAAAGACAGAAAATGGTGGTTTTATTGCCATACAATCAGATTACCGCTGCTGGTTTCTCTATGCCTTTTTACCATACTTCAATCAAAAGGGATCAGTTTCTTTATACTCTGCCCTTGGTGTACATCACATCTGTAAAGACCCAGTCTGGGTTGTAATCCCCTTATTAACTATGACCAGGGTTGATTTGCCTAAAAATAAAAGCAAATTGTGTCAGACCCTTTCACTTTGTTTTTGATTCGGAACTACAAAATGGATTACTAAAGAAACCTTCAGAGTTCACACAGCTAGTATAGTGCTGAATTTAAAATGAGAATTAAACAAGTTAAACAGGGGAGGCATGTCAACGGTTTACATCTTCCATCATGGGAGAAGGGCTGAATTGCTTATGTCTTTGTATTCTTTGGCTTTGCAGAGACAATGAAGCCACAGGGGTTTTTTTCCAAGCTGTTCGGAACATGTCCCATTTGCTATCCCGCCTTCTCTGCTGTTCTTATATTCCTCCCCTTCCCCCATTCCAATTTCTCCCTTAAAAACAGAGGGGGGAGCTCTCCCCTGAAAGAGCTAATTCCTGACTAGAAGCTTATAGTTCTATGGGTCTGCATATTTTAATCAAAATATTTTAAACAGTTGAACACTCCTCTTTAAGGCTCTGCTCTCCAACACAAAGGGTGAGCTCGGAGGCAAAGCCATGAAGATGTGTAATAAATGACCTGAAAAACAGGTTCTTTATGTCAGCAGCCAAGGAAGGCAGACTCTAGGCAGATATGAGGACCATTTTCATCATTTTTCTTGAAAGAGCAAGTGTTTTTGTCTAATTTACAGTGAAGTATTTGAAGAATTACGTTTTCATGAAACCTTAAAAGAAATATCTTTCCTAATTTTTTTTTATTTTTAATTAGGGCCTACAATCTGTATTTCCTTTTCCCTGCCACTCCCATTTCTATGACGCATCGCTGCAGTCATGCTGGGACCTCAAAGAGTTTCCCACTAGGTAAACGCACTCTGAAATGTCTCTCTGAGTTAGGTGTCACGCAAAGCTCCCGGGAGCTTCCTGAAAGATCCACGATGGAAAGATCTGCAACAGAAGACAAGGTGGCAAGGACTTAGTTGCTCCAGTTGCAACGTCCGTCTGAAGGCAATTACCTTGCTGATCCACCAAAAGGATTCACTTCAGTAAGTTTACAGATAACAGGCTTTATGAGAATTAATATAAATGCCCCAATTGTTCTTCAGTTGACTCTCTGTATGGAAAAACCATTCCAACTTGTAGTTTTTAGCTGGTCTCTGGCCAATGGCTAATTCACCTGTCCACATACCACAGCATAAAAGTGAGAAACATCATGAAACCTTGGAGTCATTTGCATTTCTTTGTATCCGTAGGACAAGTGTCAACAGCTATGTGTTGTGAAAGATTTAGAACCAAGTGCTTTACAAATCATCTTAACCCCCAGCTTCTGTTTCTGGGGCTCTAAGTTGTAATTGTTGAGGTTAAGAAGTACAGTCTCTAGACACAAGATTCCCAAATAAATTCTCATCTGAAAAGAAGATGACCAAACACACTGTGTGCTATCATTTTAGTTCTGTCTTTGTGCTCTGCCTGGCTCAGTTGTCCTGTAGAACAACGACAGTCCATTACCTACAGTTTATCATCCTGACAAAATGTGAGGAATGTGGATG
This sequence comes from Perodicticus potto, assembly GCA_963574655.1. NCBI lineage: Eukaryota > Metazoa > Chordata > Mammalia > Primates > Lorisidae > Perodicticus > Perodicticus potto. Next base: position 36,727 of record CAUYRH010065791.1, on the reverse strand, counting down.
TGAAAGCACTAACAATTCCACCCCTGGTGCTTTGAGCTTTTTTTCTCTCTATATTAAACCGACAAGATTAACCCAAATGCAAACTGTGGAGCATAGTTCAAGGGGCTATTCAATCAGTGCTGAATGTGCATTTGTTTACCTACAAAAATAAGAATTTCAGACACAATGGAAAGCAGGCTGGCTTATATATGTTATTGAATGGCCTGTTTAAACAGCACTATCCATTGTAGTTTATTTTATCAATCTCTGACAGGTCTGTATTTATTCAGGGCCTGACTGTGGTAAAGCCCATGTAGTATACTCTATCTGGATATTATCCAGCCATTCTTTTGTATCAAGTCAATCAATATCAGGAATTCAGTATTTTGTAGAGGAAAACATTACATGAGAAAAGCAAAATGCTTTGTTAACTAACTGGTATGTGAGGATGTCTAGCAACCCTGGACATGAAAAATTAATAAAAATTAATTCTTGATTAAAATTTTCAACAAAGTCAGTGTAATCCATTCCATAATTCCATACCAACACATTTGCTCACTCTAAAGTACAACTAGTGTTTTTTTTAAAGAGCCAATTATTTTATTTTGGCAAAAATGTCACACTTGGAAAAAGAATGCTCTACTGAAATGTTAATTAAAAATGGAAGCAAGGCGTTGCAGTTCTCTGCTGGATTTAAAAAAATATAAAACAAAACCATAAATAACCAAAATGGCTACAACTGACCCAACTCTACCAGAAGCTATGGATGCGGTGTGATAAGTGAGCTCACTGGCAATGGCTGATGTTTCAGTATGCAGAACTTCTTTAGATTATCACATGCACTCTCCAGGATGGGAGCAGCACACAGTGTGATTGAAGTAGTTATGGAGACACTAAATTCACAAAAGACTCTCTGGACCCTGTATTCAAACAGCTGCTGCATGCTCCCTATGTCGACCACCTGCTAAAAAAGCTGACCTCCGGATGAAACAAATCTAATTACTGATGGCTGCTTCATCACCAACGGATCGCCCCACAGCTCCCAGGAGCTGAGGGGAAACTTCAATGCATCCGATTACCTTTCTGCCACATCATGTTTACTGACTGAAACTTTTCCCTGGAAAATAAATATGCAACTTCCCCAAGTAAAGCAACCGCTTGGAACCAGGGGTTTTTCTTTATTCATTCTCAAACTTAGCAAAGGCCCTTTCATATCATTCCTCGGGGAAGAAATCCTCTGATGTCTCAAGCTAGTTTTCAGCTGCACGGTTTAACCAACCAGGTTTTTTTCCAGGGACACATTATCCAGTCTTCCGGCGAACCATTATCATGAGAATTTTAAAAGAAATTCTACTTCCGAGGACAGCCCCGGCGGCAGTGCAGGGAGGCAGGCTTCTCAAAAATGCAGGGCCCTACTTGGAAAAACAGACTCATCTTAATCGCCGCAATGGTGAGTAAAGAGCAGTCACCTCCCCCACCCCCGACTCATTATAAAAAGAAGATATTGATGTCCAAACCTCAAGATGAAATAATTATTGTTCTACCTTCCTCCCCCCAAGTTGATGTTCCTAATCTTCCTCCCGGGTACACACAGACTAACAGTTAATAATAAGGCAAAGATACATATACTGAGCTGAAAGCTGAAGAGGTTAATGGGAATTTCTTTCAACTAGATTTAAATATAAATGTTGAATCTTAATAGGAAAAAAAAAATCACCCCCAAAGAGAACCGGTCAGTGAAAGTGCGAAGCGGGGCCGGGCAGGCCGCCGGGGGAGGGGCGAGGCCGGCGCGCATTCGGCAGGGAACAGTGACCTCTGTAGGCGCAGCGCGGGCAGCGGCCACGGCCACCCCTGCCCGGCTAGCTGCCGGCCTCGCCAGACTCCCGGGGCGCGCACTCCGGAGCGCAGGTCCCTGCTCCTCGCTTGCCTGCATCACCTGCGGCCTCAGAGTTCGGTATCGGTGTAAAAGATGCGACTTTATCTTTATCTGCAAATCCAATCTTACATTAAAAATTTAATCCATACCAGAGCAGATTCCGTGGAAGGAGGCGGCATTAAGTAACTTTTAAAAATGAGCAGTGTGTGTAAAAGTGCCTTCTAGCGTCACGTAAAAATCTGTTTAAACGGTTTATAACTGTGACGCCTTTGCTCTTGTAATGAAGGAATTCTTGGTTAGCATGTTGGTGAATTTGAAATGCACCACGCCTAATAAAGTGGACACAATTCTTTAGTGAAGATGTGATTTCTAAATCGAGGCTTCTTCCCCTCTTCACTCCTAAATCCATGCCCTACTTGCTCAACTTCCATTAGGCCACTGATCCTGCTTCTGGTCTCAAATGTTTACCCCCAAAGCAAGCTAATGTCTCCGTACTTTCTCCCCAGTTTCCCAAGAATAAAATTCCATAATTCTGTAAAGTATTTTTTGGCTGTGATTCCAAATGAGATGATATGCAATGCTGAATGCCCACATGATTTAGGAGTTACGGCCATATATATTTAGGACGGATTGCATTTTCTGAATTCTGAATGTACTGCTGTAGCCCACATGAAAGTTACTCTTCGGAAGGCCGGGCTCTACCGTCCATATTGTTTAATAAAAGCAAATCGGAGCCAAAGGATCCCATTCCTAATCAGGGGCCCCAAGGGCAAAGACTTCAGGAGAGTCGGCTGGGAAGGCCTCTAAGCTTTGGCAGAAGGTGTACTAAAGATCAGACTGCACAGAGGTCGGAGCCGTTGGTTTATAAACCAAGGGAGAGGCCGACGTGCAGAGGGCCCTTCCGGAGAAGCCGAAGGCCGGTCTCCAGGCCAGGAGGAGACGGCTCGCCTCCCGAATTCCCCGGCGGGGCACGAGAGCTCCCCGCGCACCCTCGGTTTGGCGACACGGTGCCTAAAGCAGTCGGTTCGGGACGCTACGGGTAGCGCAGCTACCCAAGGTTCCCTCTTCGAGGGTGCGCTCCACTGCCCCGGTCCCGCCACACCCGTCGCCCGCCCGCCAGCCCGCCCGCTGGGCCCCGGACTGCGCCGCCTGCGCTCCGCAAGTGCAACATCTCCAGTTCTTTCCAGAGACCGCCGATCTCTGCGCGCAGGCCGGCCCAGTTAATGGCCTTGTCCTCCGTCTTCGAAAAAGAGAGAGTCAGGTATCGCCATCGGACACCTTCCCGGACGTGACACCCGACCCGCCAGGGGCTTTTAGCGCTGGGCCGCGCTTGGGGTAAGAAAGGCCGGGAGGCCGCCCCGGCGAGCCGACGCGCGGGCTGGAAAATCGATTGGAGAGTCCCCCACCTAGTGAAATGTGGAGGGGGGAAGGGGAAAGACAGGGGACCGAAGTTCCAGAAATAGGAGCCGAGGTTCCGCGGGCCGACCCTTCCTCCCGCCCGCCAGGACGGCACGGCGGACCCCGGGTCGAGGACCCAGCAATACCGCGGACGCCACTTACTTGGAGTTCGAAGAATTCCAATAGATAGGCTCTAAAACTATCGATCTGGAAATCGCAGTTCTGCATAAAACCATCAAAACTCCCCAGCAGTACTTCCACACGGAGTCCCTCCTCACGGCCATGGCTAAACCACTCCCAGCTCCGCTCACTCCGGGACGCGGAGGGACAGGACGCCGGCCGGGAGCGGCAATCCTCCGGAGCAGACTAGGGGGGAAGACTGCAGGCACCGGCAGACAGCTTCGGGGTGCGCCGCGCAGCTCCAGCGACCGCCGAGACCAGGTGCGCTCGCCCTCCGGGCCCTCAGGGCGCTGGGCGGGAACGCACACGCGGGGCGCAGCGGCGCGGCGGACTCGGGGCTCCGGGGCGCCGCGCCGGACGCAGCTCGGACGCCCGGCTCCCGTGCGGCTCCAGGGTGCCGGGCCAGCCGCGGCGGGCGGGAGCGGGGCTAGGGGGAGGGCGCGGAGCCGGGACACAAAGGCCCGAAGCGAGGAGACGACTCGGCGCAGGGCGGTGGGGGCTGCGCCCCGAGCGGGGTCGCCTGTGACTATAGATCCAGTGGAGCGGGCAGCGGCCCAAGTGCGCGGGCGCCGCGTCCGCGCGGTTCCATGTCCCGGAGCGCGGAGCGAAGAAGGGCGCCTCCAGGCGCGCAGGAGCCTCCTCAGTCCTCCCAGCTCCCGGCCCGCGGAGCAAGCAGGAGGGAGCTCGGTCCCTGCCGCGGACGCCGGACGCTCGCGGGCCTTTGTGTGCGGGGAGGGCGCCGGGACCGAATCTGTGCGCAGCGCTCGCCTCTGGCCGGCGCCGCCGTCCCCGCCGAGGAGAGTCCGCGCGGCCAGCGCGCTGTCAGAGCGCTATAAACGTGGGGCTCCGCCCCGCAACGTGAAGCCCATTGGCCCGTCACGCGGCAGCCGCGCATTGATTGGGCAGCCGGTCCGTCCGTCTGTCGCCCCGCCCGGTACTGGGCGCCGGGAGGCGGGGCTCCGGCTGACAGGTGAGCCCCGCCCCCGGCCCTCAGAGCTTCTCCGCTGAGCCACAGACAGGAAAGAAGCGACTTCGAGCCGTGCACACGGGCGCCCCCGGTGAGGCGGAAGGTCTTCCGGACGACCTGGAGACGTTGATGTATAGGTATGGCCAAGTGTGGAGAGGGAGACCACGAGTGGCCACCTGTGTGCCCGCCCGCCCGCCCGCCCGCGCGTGTCATGGCCCGCCGGTGTCCGAACATGAACAGGTAATCCAGACTCGCGCTGAGTGGAGGCAATGGGTTTCCTTTGAGTTTCCCCGTGTATAGGACTAACTGACACATCGCACACGCACCCGCCGAGTCCCGGCTCCCTCCGCTGTCTCCCACCATGCCTCCGAGTGAGGGGTTTCTCACTTCATTTGGGGACCATCAGCTCGTCCGGCCCTGTCAGTTTGGCGAGGAAACGTAAAGCGACTCCAGGGGCCACATCACTGGGGCGTGAGCGTCTTCGCTCTCCACTCCTCACACTTTCTTCGCGAGACTCTTGCGCCCTTCACCGCCCGGGAAAGCAGCACCTCCCAAGCCTCCCGCGCAGACGTGGCCGGCGCACACATGCTGGCGGGGGCCACTTTCTTAGTAATTTGGCTTCCCAGAGATTCTGACGCTTCCAAGGTGACCGAGAATCTAGGAGGTTGCGAGGACATACATCCGCGTGTGATGTAAAGATCGGTGCGTGCGCTTCTTCTTCAGTGTCTACGGACCCAAACGCAGAGGCGGCAGGAATCATCACTTTCTCCGCTAAGCGCTTGACCAAAGCACATTGACGAGCTCCAGCAACCACGTCAAGAACTTCCACGGACCCACAGCGCCCACTAGCGACCACTTTTACTTCTCCGCATCTCGAGATCACAACGGTCAACCTACTCGGATCCAAAATCCTGCAGGATCCAATCAAGTCAGTCTTTTAAAATGCCCGACGCCAGGGAGAACATGGTAGAAACAAGGTAGAGTACAAATTTAGCTCACAGTTTTAAAAATAATTAAACAGAATAAAATATGTCGTGTGCTCAGAACTTTTTTAATGCTGTCCACACCAGGATTTGTTTCAAACGTAGAGAACTGGAGAGGGTTCCTACAAATTCTATTTTTAAACCAAATTATGCACTAGATTTAAAAGAAAAACACTTAGTTTATACACTTGTTTTGCTTTCACTCTTCACTCTTCTTTGTAACAATTTGTGAGGACTTTGATGCGCTTTAAATTTTTGGAAATATGTTTATCAGCCAGCATGTGGAAAAAATTGTAAAGACTAGCATGTTAAGGCAGAAAACATTAAGGCATTCCAAGTACTAAATAAATTATTCCAAATAGATCTTTAAGACATAAAACTTCATTTTTTTTGTAATTACTAGTTTTAAATAAGCCTTTAACTTGATTATTTTAATGGCTCAAACATGACGTATCAACTTACTTAGAAGATTCCCAGAAAAACCTAAAAGGGACATGCATGACGACTTGCAACTTCACAAAGGTAAAAAAAAGGTTGGTTTTTAATATGCTTAAAGAAATCACTTAAGGAATTCATTCAAATTAAAGAGCTTAAAAGAACTGAGTATATACATGCACTGTTCATGTTTAGCAAAACTTGAATTGTGACCTTTTAGCTCACTAACATCCTCTTCTCCAAGTAAACCAGAGGAAATACAGGAAATTTGCATTGTCTGAAAATAACTCAGCTTCCAAAAATAACATTTCCAGTGTATCAGATATTCTCATATCCAAAGCATTTTACTTTAACAAAAATAATGTGCATAAGTAATAAAAATCTGACGCAAAGATTTCAGCAGTATAGCTTTAAAGTGTGGGGAATATACAACTTATTTTTATTTTCAGTATAAATTTGATGTACAGACTACGTGAAAATCAAGAGCAATAGCAAACAACTTCAAGGTGTCAATGTTCTACTACTGTTTAGATAAGTAATGTTAAATAAAAGTATCACCTCAAGCCACTCGTATCTACTATATGCACCATGCCAGGCAAAGTTATTTATAATGGCATGTACAAAAGACAAAGCAAAAATTCTGAAACGCCCAAAACAAAAGCCAATCACATCAATATAATACATTTTCGTATTTGGACTTAATTTTGCAATTACATTCTTAAAAAAAAATGCATTTTTGAAAATACACAATTTTACCAGAAAGTATTTAACCCCACATCAAAAAGTGAGTAATTTCAGTAGGAATAAAAACTTTAGTTTCCTAAAGAAGAATTTTCTAAAAATCAAATTAATGAAGATTTGGCAATTTCAAAGATACACTGTAGTCAATTGTAAATATTAGTAAGTTGGATAAATGAGGAATGAGGTGGCAAAAATAAAAGTTGAGTTAATTCCAGCCTAAGAGTGAAATCAATTTTGCCTCCCCAACATGTGTCTTACTAAACCAGTCATGCTCTTACCCCTTTGAATCCTAGTCATGTTTTGGTCTTTAGACCTTTTGATTATTTTTTATACAGTATTCCATCAATTCTAAGACAAGCACTTTCTGGGCAGCGCCCCTAGCTCAGTGGCTAGGACAACAGCCACATATAGGTGGCAGGTTCCAACCCAGCCTGGGCCTGCCAAACAATGACAACTACAACACCACAACAGCCAGACGTTGTGGTGGGCGCCTGTAGTCCCAGTTACTTGGGAGGCTGAGGCAAGAGAATCACTTAAATCCAAGAGTTCGAGGTTGCTGTGAGCTATGATGACACCGCACTCTACCAAGGGAGACATAGTGAGATTCTGTATCAAAAAAATAAAGACAAGTAACTTCTATAAAAACAAATTTTATCAAAATGTTAACTTTATGGAAAAAAAAATCTCTGAAATTTAATAATATGTTAAGTGTTGCCCAAAGCCATTAACTTTCTATGTAATTGTAAGCTTCTAAACTTGGATGCTTTTGTTTCCTGGCATTGTATGCTATTTCATACAAGTTTTTAGAAGTCTTAAGCAAATCACATTTGCCCAATGTATCCCTAAGGATACAACTTTCTTAAAATCAGCTTTACCATACACTCCTCTTCTACCTATCTGCTTTGAAAATTCAGATTATTACACACAGAAGCATTTTATACTAAAGCTTTGTTTGGCAGCCAAAGTATTACATCAGGCCCTTGGTCAAAAGAGAAACATTTTTCCCTTTGTGAAGCTTGGTGACCACTTAAGCTTTATAAACTCTAAAAACATATTCCTACCAAAGCAAAGTACCCTATTTCCCACTAGCAGTCATTTAAATATCCAGCTCAACCTATCACTTCCTCTTCAGTATTACTACAAAAACAGCACACAGGGAAAGAATACAGGAATGGCTCCAATGAGCATGGGTACCTGGCATGAAAGCTCACTTCCTTATTTATAAACCAAGAGGTTCTAAAGGACCAAACTCTAGGTATCATTCCAAGGTGAGCTACAAAATTGGTGGAGATAAAGGAGCAGATAGCAGCCAACTGTGCACTGTTCTGACTGTATCACTCATTCTAATACTTTAACCTCTCCCATCAAGATGCCCCTTTTATGGACTGAGAGATATACACATGTGAACATTAGTAAATTAAATATTTGTCATAAATATATTTAAGAAAAATTACTGATGACAGTGATAAAGTGATGAACAGATCTGTTCTGGATCTATTACAGCCATTTTTGCCCCTCTCATTATGCCACTTGACAATAAAAGGTTCAGTAGCACTTAAAAACCAACTGCATTTATGTAATCCTTTGTTAACTTTTTATTCTACTTGTCATTTAATACATTGTGAAAACCTAGAAAATAAAAACTCATGCAAATGTATGCAAGTTTACAAACTCATTTTATTCTCACCCTAACACACACAGGTCTGGTAATTAAGTTGTGCCAACCTTAGAAAATAAACTGACTATAGGATACATACACATTTTGGCTGAGAGTGAAACTGCTGGATCACTGCAGATATTACCTAATAAAAGGCAGATTTTTTTTTAAATATAAAAAAATACAACTGTCCAACATCTTCTGGTCAACCTCTGGAGCCTCAGGAACTTCAACAGTAATTTTTAAATACAGCTTCCAATGAAACGTCAAATAATTTGTAAACCCAAGAATGACTGAGGTATAAAAGCACATTTTCACTACATTTGCCGGGGCACATAAATAGGTGCCAAAATGAGCATTCTGACTTGTACTACTTTGTAAAACCGAAGTTCCAAAGAAATACTTTGTTAAGAGGAAGCTAGTACACAAACACATAAGATCCTAAGTTTATCTCAAGTCTTTTGCATCCCCCCTTCAATGGCTTCCCAGCACCAAATCAGTTACTCCAGTAATTATAAACACACAAAATATATTAGAAACTCTAAGTTTATCACCCAAGGATATCTAGCAAACTGGTCAACATAGGGGAGTGGTCCACAAAAGGAACTCGACCTACTGTACTAAAATGTACATGTAAGGCATGTCCTATTTATGAAAATTAGGCCAAACTAAGGAGGCGGTCAGTATAGGGAGGCAGTCAACTATGGAGATTCTACTGTACATAATAGCTCAAGTAGTATCTAATTATCTTAAGCAATGGTCAATCTGCTACAAGATGTATAGTGCAGTGTATTAGCAAATACACATCTTCCAGGTTAACTGCACCATTACCTCCTCCACCATCACGGACAGATGAATGTCCCACCACCAGAATAAATTAAAAACAAAAAATTTAGGCAAAATATTACCAATAATACACTCAACAGTGAGGGAATGAAGACCACTGTTAAGCGGCAATTTACAGATAAGAAAGTGGGGCCTACTGCTTGTACTTTAACACCCATCCTAGACTTCTAGATTGGTTTCACCTTCAGTAGTCCTGTCAGGTCTTTTTACTAGTAACACTCTAGTATTCCAGTGTTCACAAGACTGCCCTGGAGGAGACACGTAGTCTCAAAAATTATAATGGTCTGTCTTTAGCATTTCTCATGGCCAGTAACACAAAAAAGGATGAAAGGTTCCAGGTGTAAAGCAGTAGAAAATCCAGACAACTGAAATCAGACACTAGCTAACAGCTTTGGAGCAATGACAGTTAAGTGACAAACTGAGATTTCTTAACATAAAAATGAAGCATTAGAAGTGATACATAGAATTCAACAACCTAGGATTCTGTGATTCAGAAAATTAAAAAAATACAGACCATGGAAAATGCTTTCTACTGCTCATCTAAGAAAGGGAGTCATATTAAAAAAAAAAATACGAACACACACTAGCTCAAATAAATGACTGAGATGATTAACTGAGAGCAGAAACAACCTAAATTGCTCTATCTTCATGAGGGAAATGTGGTAAATCTTAACATAAACCCCCCCCCATTTAAAGCATTAAAGAGTCCTCACACCAAACTAATTTAAAGGTTTAGTTTGTATTATACAATTGGTTAATTCTTCAAACTCCACAATATAAATGGCAATAACTACATATTTTAAATACTGTCATAAAAATAAACAAAGTCATTAGTTAATTCTATAATGCATTAATAACCTAAAAAACAAACTATGAATAAAGGCATATTTAATAAATTAGGGTACATTTTAATTGCTAATAAATTGGGAGAAAATTTTAACTTTTGTAATATATACAGAAAGGCAGCGGAAACAAAACAAATTACTACATTGTTGCACCACAGAAAAGGCTGGGGTGCATGATATTAACAATTACATCCTCTTTTCTGTAGCCTGGCAGACTAATAATTACCAAGTACAGGAACAATTTTAATATGTTGAGTCTCTTAACAGCAAGCATATACTGTAATGTCATTAAGCAACTTACTGTGACTTCACACCGTATGTGGCAGTAAGAAATTTTTAAAAAATTAAAAGGCACGCATAAGCTGATTTCAAATATTTGAAGTCCAGGTTACTCTCTTTAGATACAATGTTTAGAACACTTGTTTTGCAAAACAATTTTTAAATAAACATTTCCAAAAACTTGAATACAGAATTTAGGAACAATGAATCTGCACCAAAAAAAAAAAAAAAAATTTACATTAGAAAAAAAGTGTTCAGTGTTACAAAATAATTAGAGCTAACCTAAATTTAGACGTAAAAAAGGATTTGGTAGACAACTTATATTCTTTAATAAAATGAATTATTTTAGAGTAATAGTGTGTTTAGTTCTCACTACAGTTCATGCCTATTTAAAATTCTATCTTTAAAGATATTTAAACTGATTTTATTATTCTTTACCACAATTACTCATTGAAGAGCTCAAAACTTGAAAAGCAACAACATTTTTCTTAGCATGCACACACAAAATAATCTACCATTTAGTCATTTCATTAATGTTTTTCAATACTAAATGATCAAATTGTTTCAAAAATCTTGGGGAACATCATTCTCTACTTGATGACTTGTTTATGCATCTTAGGTAGCAAATGAATAAAAGCTTTAATACTAGTAGGCTTAAAACAAACATACGTAGGGATAAATGAGGCAGATTCTAGTGTATAAAACAAAAGTCATCCAGAAAATTCCACATGCAAAAAACTTATAAAAACTTGAATGTGTTTGTCCCAAAACTAAACATGCAAGGACACTACACTTAAGATGATCTGACACCTTCACCTTTTTACGAAAGCACAAAGCTAAGTTCTTCCTGATGGCCCACTCTGAAAATGATCTAAAATTCTATAAATTTTTTAGAAGAATTTTCTAGTCTTTATTAAGTAAAATTTGTGTTGATAATACTTATATCAACACAGAGGCACAGGTTTGAGTACTTAACTCTGAGCGTTGTTAGTCTTTCTTAAAATACTGATGTCATAATTGCTCTATCAGCTTAAAGTTGGTATTTGTAAAAATAGCCATTAGTTACTAATTCACAAGTATATTTAATGTACATATAAACCCTACATTAAAAATAAAAATGAGAAGAAATACAGTATCATTTCAAGACTTCTAAAACCATCAAAAAGTAAACCACCCTCTAAGACTTAACATAACTTTAAAAAAAATTGCTTAAACATATGAATTTAAGACTTGACTTTATTCAGCAAAATCATTTATTTACACAATGGGGAATGCTGGCTTGATTTTGTCAATGAAATAAAACAAAACTGAACAGAGACAATACTGAACTGTATATTTATATATATATATATATATATTTTGTATCAGAGTTGACCAACGTTTCCTTACCTGTATCAGGAACATCAAGAGCAACAGTATCACAAGGACACTGGTTTAACAATATACCACATAGGTCCAGTAATACCCTGGGAATTTACCAATGCAATCACCAACTTTTCCTTTTTTTATAAATATATAAAAAAACAAAAAGCAGAACCAGCATTTTGATGTAATAAACAGAGTATAACTCTGAAGTCAATGGGTCAGTAAAAACCTTATCAGACCATCCATAGTTTACTAAGTGATCTGCTCTTTTTCAGACCACAAATACAGAATCCAAACAGGTGAAAAATATATCACTTTTTAGAAGACAACAATGATCTGATAAGGATTTGACTTAATGGAAGGGGGGAAAAAAGGAAGTGCAGAGCATAGCCCCTATTAGAACAAGCTAACTTTCCAGGTGTACAAATTAAAAAAAAAAAAAAAAAAAAAAAAGAAAAAAAACAAAAAAACCACTTCAACATGAAGCTACCATACAAAGTTTTTCCATTTTTCTTGGTAAAAAGTTCAGAGTTTGCATTTAATCCTGGGTTTTTAATGAGAAGGACAGTTTAGGCCTGGACTTTCCCTTGCCCAAGATAATTTTTTGTTCTTCTTTTTGTTGACGCTGTCGCTCTTGTTCTAGTTTCATCCTTTCCTCATGAATCTTTCTTTGTTCTTCAACAATTCTCAACTGTTCTTCAGCCTGAAAATTGAAATAAGATTATATGAATGTACTAAAGCATCACGTGTCCCCTGAAAATATGTACATCATGTACCAATAAAATTTCAAAAATGCAAATGCAAAAAAGGATAAAAATTAGGACTTTCTATGAATTCTGTTCTTCATTGTAATATTTTGAGTATCCGGTGAGAACATAATCAATGTGAACATACAATATAGCATATTCTGATCTGGGTAACTACAAAACACTATCTAATCTCAAATGACACTGGTATAATTACTTTCTTTAGTCTCAAGCAACCAGCTCCTGCATTCTCCTAGAGAAGACCTTCCCTCTTCACCAAGAAAACTGAGGCCATTCTCATAAGGAAGTCTCTCTCTCCTTCCTGCCTCCTGGAGACATGATACCCACCATTCTCAATTATCAACCAGGAACAATTTTATCCCTCTCTCCCAGAGACATTAGGTGATATGTGGCAATGATTCTAACGATGGGCAGACATCTGATGGGCACAAGATAGAGAAAAGGGCACTAGGAGACACCCTACAATCCTCAAGACAGCCTCACAACAGGGAACAACCCATCCTCAAATATTACAGTGCTGAGGTAGAGAAACCCTGTTCTCAAACCCGTGAACTTTTAATCTGTTATGAGTTGTTCTTTTATCCCTCTGACCTTGATGTTAAAAAGTTCACTACACCCTTCCTTTGAGATGCTTACCTCAAATTCCTAATTCAAAGTCAAATTTTAGGTCATTGCTTCCATTTCCATTATTCTGCTGAAATTATTTTCTAGATGGTCAAAAACTAGGAATAAATTCAGTGACCTTTCTCTTTATTTGAACAAATTCCTGTTCACTTACATATCTTAAAATTTGTTTCTCCTCCCACATATGCTGTAATACAAACACTATGGTTCTCCACCTGGTAACTTTTGTCTCCATTGGTAAATTTTTTTTAGTAAAATGCAGTATGACTGAATGCTAGGCTTTAAAACACAATAATACAGGAAAGGTAATGGATTATGGTATGTAACACAATTATGTTTTTTATTTAAAAAAGGAAGAAGATAAAGAGGTTTAAGAAAGCAATATGGGGGTAGACTGCTGGGTGAGTCTACCCCTTTTTCTTTCGTAACATTTATAGCTGACCCTTGGACATACCTGCTACCTGGGAGATCTAGGGTCTCTTCAAAATTCAACATGTTCTAAGATTTAAATTCTTCCACCCTATCCTTAAAATAAATCCACTGTTGGGTGGCGCCTGTGGCTCAAAGGAGTAGGGCACCAGCCCCATATATCAGAGGTGGTGGGTTCAAACCCGGCCCTGGCCAAAAGAAAATAAATAAATCCACTCTTTCTATGTAGTCAGACCTAAAATCTGACTATGAATAGGACAGGATAAGCAGCTACAAGGATGCAGTGTATTTTTTAAGATCAATGTCAGACAGAGGGGAAAAAAGAACTCATGGTAACTGAGATTAAAAATTCAAAGGTTAAAATAGGCTTTCTCAACCCTGGCACCCAAATTGTTTGCCTTCTTCCTCTGAAACAACAAAACAGTCATCAAATTTATTAATTCTTCTTTTATATCCTCTGTCTGGAATTAATTTTTCCTATCTATTGGGACCATACCAGTTTAGGGCTGCACATTCCTTGCATACCTAAAATGATCTCTGTTTCCAGAGTGTCCTTCATTCCGTGCTACACATATTCTATACATACTGTTAGACTCACCTTTCTTCACCATCGCTCTCTCTTGCCCTCAAATTTCAAATGACTTTCACTATTCACAAAATACAGTTTAAGTTCCTAATTTGGCTATTTAAAACTTAAGATTTCCTGGCTCAGTGCCCGTAGCACAGGGGTTAACGGTGCAGGTCACATACACCAGGGCTGGTGGGTTCAAACCCAGCCGGGCCAGCTAACCAACAATGACAACTGCATAGCTGGGCGTTGTGGCTGGTGCCTGTAGTCACAGCTACTTGGGAGGCTGAGGCAAGAGTATCACTTAAGCCCAAGAGTTTGAAGTTGCTGTGAACTGCGACGCCGCAGCACTCTGAGGGCAACATGAGACACTTTCTCAAAAAAAAAAAAACTTAAGACTTCCTATTTTCTAGCTCCAATTCTGTTTATAACAACCATCCTTTTAAAATATCCTTGCTATCTCTATCCCCCTTCCTTTGCTCACACCACTCTTTCCTCATATTGAAACACTACTAAAACCCACTCTTTCCTTCAACTTTTACTACTAACGTAACAGAATTATCTACTTCTGATCATCTCTAGTGAATTCATGTGCCAATTACTTTATCCGATTTTAATAAATCATCACACAATTTGGGGTAAGAGCTCAGTGTGTCCAACTCAATCAAGGCATAGTAAAGATTCTCCGTGTGTGTGGACGTGCTTGGTAAACTCTTGATCAATATAAACACTCAGACTCACTTTTTCCCAAGTTCTAACCAGATCCTAACAAAGCATACTAGAACATTAGGGAGTAAGAGTGAAAGGACATAAAGTAGTACATCATAACCTCAACCCCCAAAAGATGTCTAATTATAGAAATGCCGCTTTTTACCCTTTCAGACTGACAGAAATTCAAGTGTGATAGCATCTTGTCAAGCATTGGAAATGTAAAGGCCACACTAACAGTATTAAGAGGTGATGAGGGTAATCAGGCCATGAGGGGTTCATATTCATGAATGGATTAATGCTATCATCAGTAGAGAATGGGTTAGTTTTTATGGGAGTGAGCTCTTGGAAAAAAAGATCCGATCAGCCACCATTTCTTCCTTTCTCCTGTCCTCTCTCAAGCTCATTCACAATGTAATAATGCCTTCCACAATGGGAAGACCCTCATCTGATACAGCATCATGCCCTTGGACTTCTCAGCTTCCAGAACTCTGAGCCAAACTGACTTCTGTTTTTATAAATTACTTAGTCTCTGGTATTCTGCTATAGCAGAAAAACATACATGCTATCTTATAAAGAGCACTCTGACATTATCAAAATTATATCTTTATAATACTTAAATCCAATGATTTCCTGGATATTTACCTTTTGCATATGCAAAACTAATCTATTTACAAGGCAAATGTACAAGTTAGTTTATAAAAAGACAACACTAAAAATCCCAAATATCCACCAATATGGACTGATATAAAACCATGAAGGATCTATAAAACAGAATTTTACAGAGCTGTTTAAAATAAAACAAAAAAGGGGGAAAATAAGGGAGTTCTAAATGGAAAAATCTCCAAGTTACACTTTCAAGTAAAAAAGCAAAGTAACAAATAGCAAGTTAAAGGGAGTCCCCAAGTTACAAACATATGATGTGTATTATACCACTCACACTTACGAACAGAGGCTATTACAGGTAATAGGTAGATGTATCTGTTCCAACTTACATATCAATTCAATTTATGAACAAAATTACAGAAACTATCTCATTCTTTTTTTTTTTTGTAGAGACAGAGTCTCACTTTATCGCCCTCGGTGGAGTGCCGGGGCGTCACAGCTCACAGCAACCTGCAACTCCTGGGCTTAAGCGATTCTCCTGCCTCATCTTCCCAAGTAGCTGGGACTACAGACGCCCACCACGACGCCCGGCTATTTTTCCGTTTTGCAGTTTGGCAGAGGTTGGATCTGAACCCACCACCTTTGGTATATGGGGCTGGTGCCCTATTGAGAAGCCGCAGGCACCACCCAGAAACTATCTCATTCTTAACCTGGGAACTGCCTATATTTGAAGATAGTTGTGTGTTACTGATGCTTATTCAAAAATTAAACAAAGCTGCCAAAAAACTAACTCAAGTCTAGTTACATCTGGATTAATTCTTGTTTGACCTTACAAATCAAGTATGTGTATTGGTTAATTCCTTTTCATCTACTTAATGGACACACCAAGTATCCTGATACACAGTGTGGAAGTGAATTAGGAAGAGGATGAACACAGAGGTAATGAAACAAGGCACAAGTCTTTTAGGAAGCAGACTAGAACAACAGTAAGCATGTGGAAGTACTTGTTTTAGAAAATAGTGATAGAAGTGGGTAAGAAGTTTGTGCAGAAAGCAAAATATAAAAAAGACAGGTTGGTAAAGAAAGTACACCAGAATGGGGAAGAAAAGAAGGTGATTTCTTAAACATTATAACCATACCAAAAAAAAAAAAAAACCCACAATGATCTCTTACAAACTAACTCCCTACTTAAAAAAAAAAAAAAGATGTACGACTATTTACACAAGTAGAATGAAGTGTAGTTTTAATAAATTCCTCAAAATATATCCCAACCTCAATAGAGAAGCAAAGAAATGTGCCTCCCTCCCATGCAATTATGTCAATTATCTCATGCACCCATTACCAAATATCTTCATAGTATTGAGATGTCCTTGTTTCCACAATTAACACATCAAGAGCACCTAATGCCTCCTCTACTTCTTCACCAAATTGCTTTTCTCAATGTAGATTTTGGTGAATGGTAATGCTTGGCTTTCCTTCCTCTTCCCTCACCTACTAAAGGCTAGAATGCTTCCCATTCTTGCTTCCTATGGCACAATTAACAATGAACTGTCCACATCTCTAGCATATCAAGAAGCAAACAGAATTATTAATTCAACAAGACAAATCACCCTTACTGATATACATGTATCTGTAAAGCCCCATGCTATCTACAACATTCTATTACAATCCCCTTCCTTCCTCAAATAACTAATATTTTAACAGTACTTTCAATACCGTAGAACCTCTGTTCTACTGTACATATGATCTCCCAAGGATCTGTAACAAACTGCTCAACATACAGAGGTAATCAACACTAGGAACTTGGCCTACTATACTAACACATGCATGTACTTTCCTATATAGCTTTTATTAGAGAATGTCATACGAAATTACACATAATCAAAGCATAATAAAATCATATATATAGCATTATATATAAATCAATACATTTACTATTTTCTCATGGTTTAATCTATCTTTCTGGAAAAAAGTCAATCTTGGTCGGTTTCTTATTCTTACTACAAATATTAAGTGGAGAAAGCACTCTCAATGTTGGCTACACTATTCAGCATACCTAGACATTTTTTTTATAGCAAATGACTTCAACTGCATTATCATTTGCCTGACAACCTCTTTGTTTGGAATCTCTGCAATTTCTGTGTCATCCTCACTTGCTTCTTCCACTTCATCAGCTATTTCACATACTTTCAGCTGATCTTGTATTTCAGTCTTATAGTTTGGAAAACTCCTGGGTCAGGTTCATTACAGGTTACGACCTCATCATCTACTGTAAAAAAATCTACACTTTCAAAGTCTGCTATAAGAGATGGACTGTTTGATGGAGCCCAAACATCACATTCTTAGGTTGTGATAAATCCAACTTTCTTGTAACACTTCTGTATCGTTTCTGGCATCTAGACCATTAACTGATGTAATGGAAAAGTTGCTTCTGGAGGGTCTGTGTTTTAGTAACGACCCACTGCAGGAGCTGGCCTAGGTAGTATATTTTAAATGCTATGATGATGGCCTTACTCAAGTGGCTGGACTTCTGAGGTAATGTTTGGAGGCAGAAATTTCAGTGTCACGTTTGTGAGATGATTCACTTAGAGTGGACAGAGGAGTTGTCCACTGTCTGTAGAATAGACCATTTCTTCTTCATTTCTCATTCAACAACCCTACTCACTTTTCAAATAGAAAAGTGGTCATCCATGGGCTTCAGGTTCTTGAATGCACATGAATTTGCTAATTTACCACTCAGCAAACAAGGGCCTTATCCTCTCTCCTGTTGAGCTAGGACAAAGCAGAACTGAGAATCATTCTTTAAAAAGTTTCCTGCTCTTATATTTGTCACCCCTCATGATAAGGCTCCTATCAGGCATCACCTTGAAAAGGAGCCTGCACTCGGTTGAAGATGTTGTCATCTTTTAAGTCTCTGAACAAATCCGGAAACTTTTTGATGAACTTCCACAATTTCTACTGGATCTTCAATGGAGTCACCACACAAGACTTTCTGGGAGATCTGTGTTATAATCGTTATATTTCTCAAGCCAACCACTTGATGCTTGTAAATCTGCCACCTCAAATTCCTGTGTGAACTTCTCAGATCACTGACCTAGAGATTCAGGCATTAACCCCCCTCATTTGTCTAACCCAGCGTATGTGGCTTCCCTGATGTCATCAAGGGAAGTTTTCCTCCTTTTCTCCTGTATGTCTCCGGTAAGTCTCCACTTTCTTTGCCATATCTCTCCAAATACTCATGTTTATGTTTTTGGATGTTGTTTACTGTGGTCTTACCAACACCAAAATGTTCCGCCATCTTTCTTCGGCTGCTGCTTTCCTGAAAATGTATCAGTCTTTCTCTTTAATGTCAGCTCTTTAAGTTCTTTCCTTTGCATCATAATCTCAATTAATTGTAAAAATTTTTAGTAATTGTAGGGTGTACCTACAATTCAGACCAGTCCTTCACATTGCATAAAACCTTCCACAACACATGATAAATAACAGGACATTAGACCTACTGCAGCATGTTGCAATAGTAAAACATGAAAAAAAAATTTATACTACAGAAAAATTAATACAACTAAGGGATGAAGACCATACCTTCTACCACTTGATATAGAGTGGACTTAACTGATCAAGATACAAAGTGCAAATTAAAATTGTATGTCACAGACCAAACAGCCATGGATACAACTTACAGAGAAGGTTAATATAAGTATACAGAGGTAAGTCTGCCATTGAGTATATGTGGTGTATGTCCTATCTATGAAAATTAAGGCAACTGAAGGAGGTAGTAATGTAGGGAGGTGGTCAACTACTGCATTCCCCTATAAACATGTGTAAAGATTAAAGAACAGTGCTCAAAATTGAGATGAAGAGGAAGGAAAAAAGAAAAATGAAAGAAGTATCAATTTGTGCCTTGCCATCCTACACAGTAATATTTTTTTTGGTCTTACCTTACACAAAGAATACTTTACCTGCCAGACTGTGAGTATCCACAAAACCAAGTAAACCTGTTTTCCAGTATCAACCATTTCCTATGCTTCCAACTTTACTGAACACGGTAAGCAAATGCTTTAAGTATGTTCAAATTCTTACTAAACTTTATCAAATTCAAGCCTCTTTTTCTCTAAGACATGTCTTCATTGAAGTTTATCAATATGCCATCACAATATACAGTCTATCAGATCAAACTTAAATCTGTATGCCCTAACAGTGATAGTGTTTACAAGTGGTCCAGAGACAAGTGTGAGTTTAAAGACTGTTAATCCAAAGTACAAATGGAGAATGAGTGTTTAGAAGCTGTTACAGCAATTTGACTTCATTTTTCTAGCAATTCATGTCAATTCTATTTGGCAAAAGTAGCTCTAAGATCTGATAAACTGGGACTAAAAAACAAAAACTGCCCATTTATTACCATTGGAGAAATACTGCTCCACATTATGCTCACCATATGCCCAGTAACCTAAAGTTTTATTTTCATGATTCCTGTGAGTAAACAAAGAAGAGTGCTAGATATAAGGAAGCCAAGATGTCCCTTGCCACCCCAGGTCAGAGGGATCAACACCTGGGTGGAGCACATTAAGCTGAGGAGCTTCTTGATCAACCACAAACTGAACCCACCATAGATATCCCATCTCTTCACCATGTCCTAAGAGAAAATTTGAGTTCTACCTGCTTGGTAATTTTGCTTCAATATTTTAAAACTATCAATCTTATTTCCTTTCTCTTCTGGAATCTCCAGGCTTCACAAACCAGACTGTATTTACCCCTCTCAAAGCTAAAACATCAAAACTCAAATTAAGATTGACATTTTCCCTCTTACTTCTTCCTACCTGCACTAAGATTCTCTTATACGCAATGACTAAAAAAGTATTACTGTTATCTTATTCACATGCAATAACTCATCCACTTCGCATTTTATACTGCTTTTCCTACCCAACCAAATTTTAAAACTTTGAGAAAGAAGATTTACGAACTTCCAATGCGGGTAACGTTCTTGCCTTCATGATTTAACTAGGACAATGACATGTACTAAGAATCTACTCTGCCATGTTCACTAATTTAAATAGGATATTTCCAGTATTGTCTCCTACCTGGGGTACACTATGTTTTCAGATCATGCTCTAAAATCAACTGCTCCATGTTAACTTTTTGCATTCTTAGCAATGACAGGACACATTACCTATGGTCCTTCTTCACCCCTACTCCCAAAAGGGGTGGGTCAATAAGTGGATCAGATCTTTTAGTGTGCATTTATAAACATAGCCACAGAATTTTTTTTTTAAATCACATTTAAGTGGAGCTTATAACTTGGGTTTTTTCCCCAGCCAACAAAAGACCTTCCTTCCTGGGTCATGTCTTCCTGCCTGAGTACTAAATACCATGAATATTCCCCACTGCCAAGTAAATTTCCTTCCACCTAATTTCTGTTCTTACTTTCAGGTAGCCTTCTTGTACACCAACCACCTTCATGGGAGGAAAAAGGTTTTCCTTATGATACCTGACTATCCTTGTTTGTGTTTTAGGATACTGTTTTGTATCCAGTCCTTTAATCTAGGTTTTCTTCTTTTACTTCAAAATATATTCCTTAAAAGACCCTCAAGACACAAAAAGCTTCTATTTTAAAAATACTAGCATGTGCTTAAAAAAAGAAAAAGAAATACAGAAAAATACTAAAAAGGAAAATTTGAAGAAGATACAGAAGTGATAATTTTTTTTTTTTATTTTAAATTGCCTCAATGTTCTTCTAATGGCTTCTTTATTACAATTTCAAAGTTGCTCTACACCACCTTCATTTACACCTTTATCATACAATTACCCAAGTCTCTGTATTTCTTGTTAGATTATAAACTAATCTATATTTCCTACTTCCTGGAAAGAAACAGGAAATAAAATTTATATTCTGATACACGTACTATCAAATATATAGTATGTACTTATTCTACTTAGTCATTGGAAACAAGGCAACTAACACAAAGTGAAATGCTGTGTTAAATGTCTCCAAACTTTTGTCGCTATTGTTAGTGTTTTTAATCATAGGATAAATGTAAAGGAGGTTAGAACAGTAAAAACTGTGAGACGGCAAATACTATAATTTCCCCACGTTTTAAACCACTGTGAATTCACTCCGAATTAGAGATAAAAATCTAGTCAACAATTCCTACTCTTGCCTCAAAGCCTTTAAAAGGCCCAGAGAACCCTAAAAAAATAAGTCACATTATACAGCACAAAATCTGAAAAAAAAAGAAAAGAATAATAAAATAAAGGAAAATGCAAAAAATTCTTTTCACATGTGTGTTGTACTCACCAGCTTGGCTTGTGCTTCTGCAATTTTTCGGTTATTCTCTTCTAGTATTCGTTCTAGCTCCTCACGTTTTGCACGTTCTTCCTCCTAAAGGGGAGGACATGTTCAGATGTTAGAAAAACAAAATGTTTATTTTTATTGATAAATACTTACTAATCTTCCTCTGAACTTTTTTGATCTGACTTACAGGGCAGCTTTATAGCTACCTTCTGTCTGATAAATGATAAAACTGTGCAGCCACTAACATTGGTTTCTAGCACTAAATTTAAATCATCCCTCCCAGTCCAAACAGCAACCAACTAAACCCTCCCTAATGATAGTTTCCTGGCAATTATAACTAATACTTTAATATCACACAAATCAACAAGGACAACTACAAAACTGGATAGTATTTACCAAATTAAAAAAATAATATATAAAATATAAATAAAGTGAATATTTGTCTCACCAATTATGTATACCTACGTATTCTTTACCTATACTCCTTTAATCAGCATTAAAAGTTGAATATTTACTGTCTTGTCCAGTGTCCTGCAGAGTGTGCTCCTCGGCTGCCATACGCGCCAGCTTCCTCTTTAAAATGATTTGTACTGTTAGCTTGGCAATACCTGCATCAGCAGCTCAACCATTTATAAAGAAACAACATACAAGGAAGGCTGAGCTGAGGAATGCAGATGTTTATGGTAAGAAGGAACAAAAAATGTAATTCATCATTCCTAAGGCAAACAATTAATAAGAAAAATACATTTACTGTTAGTGAAAAATACAAATGGTAATCCATACTTCATGGAACTAAGGGCTTCTTCCATGGGGAAAATGGACTTAACATTCAGATGTTGACAATTTCTAAAGGCAGCTTATATTGTCATCTACAATCTGAACTGAAATTCAGGAATCCAGGGGATGCAGGAAATAAAATTCTGTAACTTATTTTTTCTTGGAGAATTTAATGAGATTTTATAATGCAAACTATATGAAGATTGCTTGATGGTTTGGGCAGTGTTCAGATCACAGCATACAAATTCAAATGATTTTAATATTTGGAAAGACTGTCAGAGGGTTGTGTCCGTGTTAAAAAAAAAATTGTTAATATGAAAACAAAAAGCAAAGAGAAAAAAATCTTACTATGATTAATAACTCGCTACAAGACAGCACCATTACTCCAAAAATTATCTTCATTAAAAGTACTGATAAAAATAAAATTTCATACATTCCATTTTATAGTCTGTAAAATCCACTATAAATAAGAGCATATTTATCTAGTTAAAGATGGGACAAGGGAAAATGCACTTTAAAGCCAAGTTTACTGGAAAAGCAAAGAGATTTAATATATTGTCAACTTGTCCACAATAATGCCAAGATGAAAAATGACAATAAGTCATATATTTTTCAGTCTAAGATTTCAGTTCAAGAAAATACATTTTCCTATGTTTCCTACGTCAGACACCAATTCGTATTTATCATACACTCTATACTGATGGACACTCGGGGCTGAGAAGTAATTTGTCTTGAGTGTCTTAGTAACTTTCACCAAGCTTTAGGACCCTGGAGTAATCAGTGCAAATAAGCTATACAGCTTCAGTAGCAAATTACTGTATCACAGAAAGACATTTTCAACTTCTGCTCCAGCTGCTGATAAAACAAATCATGTGTTTAGCTTGACTCCAGACAAGGACAACCTGTTCCTTCATAACTCTCTAGAGAAAAAAAGGAGTTGTTAGTAGATACTAAAAAAGTGGATGAATAATCTGGACATTTTTCCTAAAAAGATTCCTTGAAACACATTAGGAAAATGGAGGGCCTTATGATCAGAATGCCAGAATTAGTCCACTGTGTTGAAGCAGGATTTGGGGAAGGGGATGAGGGATAAAAGAAGGGAAAAAAGAAGAGTGAGAAAACCTATTTATCAAAAGCAGGTACTGTCACTCAATGTTAGGCCCTGCTCTTTTTTGTCTGACTGAAGGCAAAAAGCCTCTCACAGTCTAAGGTAATAAAAGTGATAAACAGAATAGAGGAATATACAACCACAGGTCGATTTTCAACCTTTACCCTTTACCGCTCTCTGTCTCCCCCCACCCTCCCAAAAAAAGAATGTAAGTCCTGCAGCCATGGCAAAAGTTTCAAACACTTCTCAAATATGTAAGCCAGTTCCATTAATCAAAAGTATCCTTGAATATGTTTTATGAAAGTAACTTTTAAGTATCAGTCAGCACTTCTGAATAGGCTAAAAAATTAACTTTCGCAGCAATGTAAGTTTAGATGAGAAAGGAATGAGATAGTCTGTATTCCATCTCTTTCTGAACTGAGTAGGAGGCACAACCCAACACTGAAAGTTTTGCCATGGACTGTCTCTACTTTCCAAACGACCGAGCGTTACCTCTCTAGCTTTTTGTGCTGCAAGCTCAGCTTGTCTCTGTCGCTCGAGTTCTTCGAGCAACTGCTTTTCCATGATGCGCTTGGCTTCCTCCACCCTCCGGAGAACTTCTCGCTCAATTTCATCCTTCCTTTTCTCCAATTCTTCCTCTACCCTTTTTGCCACCAATTCTTCCACTCTTCGTGCTGTTTCTTCCTCGATGAGTTTTTCTTCTATTTCTTGCTGCCGACTAGGGAACAGTGTAAAAACATGTATTAGATAATACAAAAAAACTAAGAATTTATGTTTTTAATTTTATTTCAAATTATTAAGGGAACACATACATTTTTACATAACTCAAGTCTAGGTTATAAATGGACCCATAAATAATAACAAACAAAATTACTAAGTCTATAAACCACTGAGCCTGGTATTACTCAATGATTTTGTTAATTGATTATTCACGTCACACTTAAGGAAATGATCACAAGATGTCAACAAATACAGAAATTCAAATAAATATAAAACTGGTTTTCTTCTCTATCACATTGTGAGCACAAAAAGGACTGGTAAATTCAAACAACCTAATTCATCAGATTTAATTTAGGAACTACAGAAATTTGAAATAGAAAGTCTACTTCTCTTAACTTTATGAGAGGACAAACTATTAAAATATATGAATTTGCTTATTTGCCAATACACTCAGTCTAAGGGTTGAGTTACAGAGAAGTCAGGAAAAATTATGATGTAACAGGCAATTGAGACTGCCTGAATTCATTTCCCTCTTTCTGCCAAGAGAGAATAAATACAGACTTTAAGAGATTCAAACTGCTGAAATAATAGCAGCATATGGTTTTACTGAAAACATGACCCAACAGGTTCTGAATATTATGTCCTTTACTGTGTCTTTTGTTCCTTTTATTAATTAATTTTCAATTAAATGCTCCTCTGGAGATAGGAAGTAGAAAGTTAAAAACACATTTTTGTTTTTAGTTAGGTGAAGCATGTTTTAATTATTTTAATCCTATTCTGATATCATAAACCTACTTATTTCATCAAAATAAAATTTTGGGGGGTGGCGCCTGTGGCTCAGTGAGTAGTGCGCCGGCCCAAGGTTGGCAGGTTCGAACCTGGCCCTGGCCAAACTGCAACAAAAAATAGTCGGACGTTGTGGTGGGCGCCTGTAGTCCCAGGTACTGGGGGGTGGGAGAAGCCTGAGGCAAGAGAATTGCCTAAGCCCAAGAGCTGGAAGTTGCCGTGAGCTGTGATGCTAAAGCACTCTACCAAGGGCAACAAAGTGAAACTCTGTCTCTTAAATAAATAAATAAATAAACAAATAAAATTTTGTGCTGAAAACATTTACATTTATCGAGGTACCAAGGTGGAAACCTTGTACGTTTTATACCAGTGATATCCAACTATAGCCATTAGCCACATATATCTAGGCTGAACTAAAAATTGGTATAAAGAAAAAGAATAAAATGATCTCTTTTTTTAAAATTAGCTACTATAATTATAACATTTGGATAGATTGAGACTATATTAAAATTAATTTCATTAGTTTTTTTCTAGCAGCCCCTAGAAAATTTTAAACTTCCTAAGTTATTGTTCACATTGCTACTGAATAGCACTGTGAGATGATGAAATAAATGCATAAATAAATGAATAAAATCAGAGGCTTTTGCAGTGTATATAAATCCTAAGGTCAATTTATCAATGCTTCAACATTCTCACAACCCACAAATATTAAGTAAAACTCTTATCTTTTGTCAAGTCATTTGACATACATATAAAACAGTTATTCAAATTATCTGTTTAGTAAAGACTGTTTATAGTTCCTAATCTACTTCAACTCAAACGACTCAAACAATTCCCACCCAAGAGTTTTCATTTTCAACTCCTGTTACTTATGTACAACTGACCCCATACTAACCTGATGTCTTTATCATTCTCAATTCATTTCAGTTTCTACATTTACCCTCTACATTCTTCTGTCAAGGAGTCAACAGTTATAAAGAGAGCTTATTTTCCCTTAGGTCCTAGATATTTCCAATAACCATTCTGAAGACTGTTGTTTGTCTCTTAAGTATCTCCTTCCCCAAACTAAAATTTTTTAAAAATGACATGAAAGCCTAAGATTTACTATGCTCCTTTCCCTTTTCAATCAAGTATTAGGGCAGATTCAATAGCCTTTATGGCTGTCTGCTCAGTAAGAGAGCAGATACAAGCTCCAGTACTAAAAATCACCAAGAGCATCTACAGAAAATCACACAGCAATTTTAATGGAAATTAAACCACATTTCAATACAGAATGTTGTTTCTCTACTTCATACAAAGGGGAAAAAAGAAATAATAGATGAAACAAGTAAAGCTGACAACTGCTGAGTCAGATGAAGAGCCTATAAATCTTTACCTAACAATATTCTTTGTATGTGTAAACTTTTCATAATGGTCTTTAAAGTATACACAATCCCCACATACTTTTGCTAGTGGGTTTTTTTGAAATTAGAAAAGGAAAAGAAGCCTTAAAAACTTAATATTCTAAATAATTTCATAAACAATACAATGTAACTCTTAATTAGCAACATTAATCTGTTCAAAGGACAATTAATATAAAACATTTCGAATTAACTTTCCATACAATGCCGAAAGGTAGAAAAAGAATGAAGGCCCTAGATCAGATGAGCTTATCAACAAAAAAGGTGACCCCCGAACTTCACTTCGGAATCTGGTAAAGGGAAATTAAATTCAAGGTTTTGTCAGGCAGTCAAACCATCCTTAAGCAAAGGCACAATGGTTAACAGGGCCATATTTCCATAGATTTGTCAGTAAGGAGAAAATGAGCCAAATAAATTTACTTACAGCAAAAGCCAAATCAGCATGGTGTCAGGTCTTGGTTTCTGTATCACACCAAACCAAAGGGGGCAGATGACAGGCTTTACAGGCAGTAGGTTACTCTGCTGCTAAGGAGTCAGTCAATTCTAACTACAGCTCAGCAATTTTATAACAGAAAGGGTAGGGCAAGTGGAAAGTCCCATGCTCAACTGAAACTATGGAGAATGAGAACCGACCTCGTAGAGTTTCTCACAAGGCTTCTTATCTTTCTCCTTTGTTCCTGCAGGAACTGCAAGGCATCCCACTATGACTGCAATTAAGCATTGCTGACTTGTTCTAGTGAAGACAGGCAAGGTCAGGGCACCACAGGAAAACTGCTTCCCTGTAGGTACTAGCAAAAATGTCATTTTTTGTTGTTTTTCTTGGTAAAATTTAAACTGCTACTTCATGATTAAAACAAAGCATCACAAAAGCTGATTACCAATTTTCAGTAATCAGAAAAAAATTTTACATCAATTTTTAGGTTCGTGCAGCTGAAGTTCAGTTATCACTTTATTCCCTCCCAATACATACATATGAATGGGACATATACACCTGAATTAAGCATTAATTCCATCTGTGTTGATGACAAATTTATCACCATAATCAGTGATAAAGCCACTATTAGGCTAATGCCTGTAAGACCCACTAGAGCTCTTTTGGGGGAGGGAGGACCCAAACACTTCTGGTCAATAGTGTCTTGCAAAAGATGGATCTAACATCTAACAGCTTATCTAGTACTTAAAACTTTTGCCCTAGGAGTTGTCACCCTCATGATTTCTTTTTTCTAATCTCTCCCTCATGCTCTTCTGCCGAACCCATTCCCTTTTGTCAAGAATCTGTGCAAATCTTCAAGTTTTTCAATTGGAAAAGTATAATACCATGTCCCTATTTTCTTTATGTTCTTAGGTGTTTTAAAAACACTAGTCATAATCAACTTCAGAAAGGGTAACTACTAAAACAACACAGCAAGGGTATAGAATTGCAGCACAGCTGAAAAAGAGTATTACTCCATACAGAGCAACTGACACTATTCTCTTAAAATACCCTTAAAATGTGGGAACATAATCCTAGGGGTTTACCT
This sequence comes from Perodicticus potto, assembly GCA_963574655.1. Classification (NCBI taxonomy): domain Eukaryota; kingdom Metazoa; phylum Chordata; class Mammalia; order Primates; family Lorisidae; genus Perodicticus; species Perodicticus potto. The sequence continues at coordinate 8,874 of CAUYRH010065791.1, read as the reverse complement.
CTGGAAATCAATTATTAGCAAACAGCATTTATTTAGTGCTTAATAGGTACCAAACGTTGTGCCAAGAACTTACACCATGTCATCATTTAAATCTCACATCTATTCTATGAGGTGGATATTAATACTCTCATTTTTTAGAGAGGAAACTAAGGCTAAGGAGTTTAAGTTTCTGGACTAAATGGCACTGTATGTTTTGGAGCTGTTACTCTAAAACTAGGAAGATTCCAAAGCTAATGTCTTAAGCACTATACTACCCTATGTTGTTTCTCCAGAATAAATATGACAGGCAAAGACAGGCACAAACATGTAACAAAATAACCATTAGAAAATTAATAAAGTTCTTGTCAACATCAGTTAAGTACTATGCCCTAGAATTCATTCTCAGAGCCTTAATCTCTAAAAATACATAATTCATATGGTTAATCTGCTCCCCAAAGATCATCTTTGCCTTCATAATGAGCTGCTCAAGTCTTCTATGAATCACTCATACAGCATATTGATCCAAGTTCAGTTTAAATATTGTAATTTGAAGGCTCTTAATCTGTTATGCAGTTGAACACTAAAAGATACCCAAACCTAGATATCACAGGCAAAAGTAAGTTACTATACCATTAACAATTTCCTGATTTGCTTCAAGTCATTTTCTGCTGTCTACTTTTTCAACAGTTAATACTTAACATGTCTACAGCATCTTAAAAGAATAAATAAGGAAACAGTAATACTGGTCGTAGCAGGAACTATACTGAATGGCTGAAACACTGGGACGAACAGATTTTTTGAAGTGAATTTTGAACCATGTGACTTAGCTATTGAAAAGTGAGGGGGGCGGAATGTGAAGACTTACGTAAGCATTAAAATTTTAACTGGTAGATTAACTTCTTAAATTCACCAGGCTCAGTCTGGCTGCATGTATGCAAGTTCTCTTAAATAACATTATTTATTACGACTACTATGTGCCAAATACGACGGAGATAACTACCTTATAACACAGGTATCTATTCCTATTTCACAGATAAAACAAGTTCAGATACAGGCCTCAGATTTTTAAGTGACAAAGCAATCTGCTTTCCAATCTTAAAATTACTAACTTTAAACCCAACAGACTATCCCTATTTCATCCTCTCCACCTAAACCTAGTTGTTCTTGAAAGCACGTTTGACATCATGCATTTTTAAAGATCTCTTTTATGCTTCCACCATTCACTCCCTCCAGTGAAATGCAAATACAGACATTCCCCAAGATTTAAGTCTTCTGACAGCTGCTTTTCTCTCTCCACTCTCTCTAGTCCACACACTGACATAAAGGAAGCCCCTCTTCCTTAGGCTTCAGTCTCTATTATCAACCTTGGATAAACTCAGTACAATATATCCAAAACTAGTGCTCACAGTGGAAGCTCCCTCATCCCTTTTCCCTCTCCTTTATCTACCATTCACTAATTTTCTGACATAGCAGTTACTTAAATATTTGACAAATGAGTTGCAATAGCCACATTATAAGACAACCAACATGAATGCTTCCTTTCCCTTATGTCCCATATCCAATTTTAAATACCTCAAATATTTCTTAAATCTGTCCCTCTTTTCCATCCAAACAACTTCCCTCACTACTCTTGCATGGACTTCTGTACCCACCTATTAGTTTCTATCCTATAATATTGTATGATTTATTAAAAACAAACAAGCACATGTCATTTACCTGCCTGAAACACTTCCTGTTTCTAGGATGAAATCCTAGCTCCTTATTATGACAAACAAGAACCTGGCCATCATTCCCAGTCTCTATTTACCGGGAGTCACTCCACAACCGCAATATTTATAGATTTATATTCTAAACCACCTAATTTTTCCACTTTAAGACCATTTTTTCCCATTCTCTTTATTCTGGCAGGAGTGATGGGAGGAGTCACTCTCCCATAGGTCCCCATGTATCCTACGTCTAGCACGACCATCTCATATTCTTATTTCATCCATTCATTCTTTAGCACAACTGAAGTATTCATCCACCCAGGACACTTCCTTTACACATTTGTATTACTAACACTCAAGTTTCCTACACTTAATACCTATCTAATTATATGTCTTCAAGCTAGGTCAAGATGTTGGAGAGAGGCTCGGTGCCTGTGGCTCAACGGGCTAAGACGCCAGCCACGTACACCTGAGCTGGTGGGTTCGAATCCAGCCCGGGGCCGAAAAACAACAATGGTGGCTACAACCTAAAAATGGCCAGGTGTTGTAGCAGGCGCCTGTAGTCCCAGCTACTTGGGAGGCGGAGGCAGGAGACTCGTTTAAGCCCAGGAATTGGAGGTTGCCGTGAGCTGTGATGCCACAGCACTCTATCCAGGGTGATAGCTTGAGGCTCTGTCTCAAAAAAAAGATGTTGGAGAGGGACCAGTCATCTTTATCTTGACAGCACCTAGCACAGTGCCTGGTACTTAGAGACGTTCCTCTATTCCAGTGGTTCTCAATCTTCCTAATGCCACGACCCTTTAATACAGTTCCTCATGTTGTGGTGACCCCTAACCATGAAATTATTTTCGTTGCTACTTCATAACTGTAACTTTGCTACTGGTATGAGTCATAATGTAAACATCTGATATGCAGGATGGTCTTAGGTGACCCCGAGTGAAAGGATCGTTAGACCCCCAAAGGGGTCACCATCCACAGGTTGAGAACCGCTGCTCTATTCCCAAGGCTCCAACACCCGTGTGTTTCTGTCTCCTCTGAGTTATTTTAAAGGCATGATAAATATTAAGCACTGACTACTGCATGGCACACAATAGTTTAGTTCTGCCCCCTTGCCTCTCCCAAATAATTATAGCAGTTTTCTTCTCTCAACCTAGAGCCAGATACCTACTCTATTCCCAATCATCTCATCCCTAGGTTTCTTCTCTGCTATCCATACATACTTGCTAAATAAATGCTTCTAAGCATCCTGTGAATACCAAGTTTCCTTTCATTTTTCTTAAAAGTCTTTGTTTTCTACTGCAAGTCAAATAAGTATTCTTTGGATAGCACCTTTGTTTCCACATGGAAAAATTCTCCAGATGTCTTAGGTAACTTTTGGTATGTTCATTATTCTAGATCAAAAAGCAAGATTCTACATAATTAAGGTTTAATGTAAAACAATTACTTGAACTTTGATTTCAAATATATTACAGACTGTTTTAAGTACAGGAAAAGTGAAAGAGTTGCATATGTTTTAAAGGAAATGTTGGCAGCAAAACAACTCCAGGTAACTGCTTCCTCTGTATAGCACCTCTTAGTAACTTTCGTTTTAGAAACAAGCTGTGCTGGAAAATCCACACAATACAACTACGGAAAAATATAAACCCCCCAGACAATTCAGCACACATAATTTCATCTCAGGAAAGTGATAAATGTAGGAACGTTCTTGTCCCATAAGCACTTCCTGAATATTCAGAGAACTTAACAAGGATGGCTGGTTAAACAAGGACTTAGTGCACCTGTTCACAGTCCTTTTCAATTCAGCTTTGGGAATACCCAGAGCATTAGGGTACCATGATCTTAAAGTAGAAAACAAACTCACCTCAAAATCCTATATTTTTAAAACAAAAAAGTTCATTTGGTTTGGGATTATCCACATCTACTTTTATATCCAGGGATACTTGAGAGGTGACTTTTTTGGAAACACCGGAGCAGTATTTAAAGTAACGAACCTTACTGTAATTGAGTTTCTCTAAATAAAAATTACGTGAGCAAGTATAATCTTCTAAATAACTAGTAGAAAAAGAAACAAAACTGCACGTTTGCTAGAGGAATTATAAAGCAAAACTTTAAGAAGAAAACAGGTAGGTTTGGGATGACTGTTTCACAGATGATTTCGAGGGCTCACTAACTCAAGTTTGTGCATTTTGTTAAGTCCCCCAAAAAGAGGAAATCTGTGTAGCCTAAAGGAAAGAAAAGTAACTGCGACACCTTTAACAAAAGAAACACACGAAAGTGAAAATGCAATTTGTTTTTTGATAGGCATGTAAACAATATTCTCTCTCATTCCCGAGAATATTCACGCCCTATCGAATATTTAAGCTTCCCGAGAGGACTGCTTGCAGGCGGCCGATTTGCGCCCCCCGGCTGGACGCCTTCCTCTGCCCTTGGCGGGCGGACCTGCAGACGCTCGCCCGCCGCCGCGACCCCGCGCTCAACTCCGCCCGACTTCCGGGATTCTCCGCCTCTCGCGCCAAAACCGCGCGCGTCCCAAGCCGCTTCTGCTCCAGCCCCGAGCGTTCCCTCCCGGCCCGCGCGCTCCCCGCGCCCGGCCCCTCCCCCACGGGCACTCACATTTTTCGCTGCCGCTCGAACTCCGCTTTCTTCTCCTCCTCCTCCCGCTTCTGCTTCTCGTCCAGGCTGCTGCGCTTGCTCACCGTGCGCCCGAAAATGTCGATGCGGTCGGGCGGGGACGAGGCGCGCTCCCGGTCCCGCTCGCGCCGGGACACGGCCGTGTTGGTGGAGCGCGAGCGGGACCGCGACTCCCGCCGCCGGTTCCGTTTACTTTCCCGGGATTTGGAACGCTTCCGCACGCGCTCCTTGTCTCGGGACCGCGACCGCGACCGGCTGCGCTTCTTGTTGTGCTTGCTGCTCTTGGTGTGCTTGGAGCGGGACGAGCTCCGGCTCCGGGACCGGCCCATTCTTCCGGGAGACGCTCCGACTAACCGCTGGCCTCAGCCCCTTCACGCGCCCGGCTCCCCTCGCCTCCGCCTTCAGACGCCGGCTGGCAGTCCTGGCGACGCTGGAGGAAGGTAAGCTGTCGACCAGCTGACTTTGCGCCTGTTCCCGAGGTCTACAGCCGCCGTGAAGGCCGCCCGCTACCAGCAGGCCGCAAGGAAAGGAGTCGCTAAGATGGCAGCTGCGGCTGCACCGGCCGCCCTTCCCACAATGCCCTGCGCGGAACGTGCCGAAGCGCAGGCCCCGCCCCCTGGCGATTGTTGCCGAAGGTAGCCGGGCTTTTTCGAGTGCGCTCGGCTCTTTTCGGCAGCCCGGGCGGAAGTCTAAGACGCGGTGGACGGGAGACTCGTTCTGTTGCGTCAGTGTGCTATCTTTTTCTGGTAAAATGCCAGGAGCGTGTAGAATGAATTAATCCCACTTTAGTGTAACTTAAATCACGCATTGGCAGAATTTGATTGATTGCACTATTTTCTAGGAGTTAGTTTTGTCAGGCAGCCCTAAATTGTATCTGACTGATCCCAGGCAGAGCGCTTGCTTCTTAGACCTTGGTATCCTTGTTTGTAGAATGGAGGTGGCCGCAATTTCTGGAGTGGTTGTGAGGCTTACAGGAGATAAAGTTTGCAACGGGTTTTGATAAATGCAAACTAATGTGTAATATAGGGCTTAATGCCCATTCTAAATGATTCAATGTATTAACTAGTGCTTAATTCTTAACAATTCTAAGTACTATTGTTATCCCCGTTTAGAGATGGGGACCTTGAGATCCATAGAGGTCAGAAAAGTTTCCCAGGATCACACAACTAGTAGATGACAGAGCAGGAATATGTAGATAGGTCATTTTGAACAAAGCCCCTTGCACATAATCAGCAACCCCCTCTAACCTCTAGCCAAGAAAAGCTTTCTTCCTATATGGTACAGTAAGCTGACTGTTATCTGTGACAAGCCCACAAAAGAAGAGGCAACATTATTATTTGCAAATGATAGGAAACCTTGAAAATCTAGGTGTCTCAATGCTTAGTAAATTTGGGATGCTTTCGGTGCAGTTAAAGGTACACAGTTCAGGGATTTTCGCAGAGCTAACCTCCCAAACATAAAAGATATGATGTCAGATGTAGGGCAGCAAGAGCCCCTGGAAGGGTGGCTGCCTCCATGGGGAGGCTCAGTGGTGGGGTCAGGAGGGCACATGTGTGAAGTCCTCAAGTCTCCCTGGTTGTATACGTAAGGAAGTTATGGAATAACATTTGAAATACTGGCTCGAAATTGGGAGAACTTTTGTTTTTCCTTATAGATATACTTGAAATTTAAAATATCCTGGAAAATAGGAAAAGGATAAACAGCTCCCCACAATCCCACCATCTTAACTAAATTTATCACATAATTGCTTTGTCTTTCTCCATATATTCACATTTTAGGTTCTTGGATTTAGAAAATGTACATATGGTTTGCATCCTGATTTTTAAATAAATAAAATCATAATACAAAAAAAAATAAGTGTCTCAATTTTGAAATTGAATCCAGTAAGAGGCTTAACTCATGGTAGGTAAGCTGATGAAAAATTAGGAATGTTCTTGTAAGCAAGATACTAAAAATAAAGTAGGATTGTCTCCACAATGGCAACAAAATCTCTAAAATATTTAGAAATTAACAAGTTATAAACTTTTTATGATAAACTTTTGCTGAAAGGCAACAAACAATAAGGCCCAAGTAAATGAAAAACATGTATTGTTTTCTTGGATGATTACTCAGTATCAAAAATATGCCAGTGTTTCCAAGTCAAATTACAGAACTAGTTTGATTCCCATGAAATACCCAAATTCTCTTGGGGATGAGTATATTAGTACTAATTAAATGATTTTGTGTTTCATATGGAAGATCACTTAGTTGTGAAATATCAAGAAAAAAAATTGAACAGGAAGAGTTGTGTCTTAGTCTGTGTGGGCTGCCATAACAAAATAGCATAAAACTAGGAGGCTTATAAACAACAGAAATTTATTCCCCATAGTTCTGGAGGTTGGGAGTTCAAGATGCCAGCAGATTCCATCTTTGGCGAGGGCCCACTTTCTGCTTCTCAGATGGCACCTTCTCAAAGTGTCCTCACATAGTAGAACCAGTGAGCTAATTCTTTGAGTTCTCTATTAAGGGCACTGCTATGACACCCCCCCCCCCCATTCATATGTTTAAACCATCTGAATGGTCCTTGGGGATTTGCTTAGTTATGATAGGTCCACCCTCATAATTAGGATTAGTGCCTGTCTTCATCCAGGCTATTATAACAAAATACCTTAGATTGGGTAATTTATAAATAATAAAGGGTTATTTCTCACAGTTTGGGGGGCTCAGAAGTCCACAATCAAGGCATCAACAGATGCAGTGTCTAGTAAGGACTTTCTCCCAGCTTACAAGATGGTGCCTTGTTGTTGTATCTTCACAAAGAAATAAAGGGTGTATCTTCACGTGGTGGAAGGGACAGAAGCCAAAAGGGGGAGAAAAAAAATCACTACCTCCAACCTCTTTTATAAGAACAATGGATCCATTTATGAAGGCAGACCGTTCATGACCTAATCACTTCCCCAAAGCCTTCCTCTCTTAATTCAGTCACATTGGGTATTAGGTTCTAACATATGAATTTTGGAGGGACACATACATTTAAACCATAGCAGGGCACTTATAAAAGGAAGCTTACTTACCCCTTCTGCCATGTGACAAATAGCAAGAAAGCTATGTTGAAGCAGAAAATGAACTCTCACTAGACCCTGGATCTGCTGGTGCCTTGATCTTGGACCTCTCAACATCTGGTACTATAAACAATAGACTTATGTTTATCAATTATCCAGTTGAAGGTATTTTGTTAACAGTAGCCCGGACAGCTGAACAGACTTAAGACAGGTCCTAATCACGTTCATGAGGGCTCTTCCACCATGAACTAATCCCCTCCCAGCAGCCCCACCTCCTAATGTTATCACACTGATGATCAGCTTTCATCCTCTGAATTCTGACAATAGCAAGTAGTAAGGGCTTGCCCTGTAAGTAAATTAAAGCAAACAATAAGATACTAATACATTGCCTGAGCTCAGGAGTTCAAGACCAGCCTGAGGAACAGTGAGACCCCGTCTCTAAAAATAGCTGGGCATGGTGGCGGGCACCTGCAGTCCCAGATACTCCAGAGGCTGAGGCAAAAGAGTCACTTAAGCCCAAGAGTTTGAGGTGGCTGTGAGCTGTGATGCTACGGCACTCTACTGAGGATGAGAAAGTAATACTCTGTCTCAAAAAAAAAAAAAAATACTAATACAGAAGTAGGGAAATAGAATAGAAGGAAATACTGATTCTTTTTCTTCAGATACATTTAAGTAAAATAAAATTTAATGTAGAATGTATGAAATTACACCCACTTATATGTTTGTGTGTGTATAAAATATATATATATATATATTTTTTTTTTTTTTTTTGAGGCTCACTTTGTTGCCCTAGATAGAGTGTTGTGGCATCATAGCTCACAGCAACCTCAGACTTGGACCCCAGTGATCCTCTTGCCTCAGCCTTCCTGAGTAGCTGGGACTACAGGCACCCACCATAATGCCTGGCTAATTTTTCTAATTTTAGTAGAGATGGAATATCACTTTTGCTCAGGCTGATCTGGAACTCCTGAGCTCAAGCAATCTACCTGCCTTGGCCTCAGCCACTAGGCCCGGCCTATTACATCCATTATAATGGAAATATTTCTGTCAATCACCATCTGTCTGCACATATCTATACCTATCTAGAATGATTTATATGTGACGTAATGAATTTTCTATATCCATATATTTTATATAGGGTGTCCAAAAAGTTTATGTGCAATTTAAAATTGCACACGGACTTCACGGCCACCCTGCATAGATACATCTGGAATGTTATTTACATATGTGTTTACATATATCTGGAATGAAGTCTATCTAATGTTAAAGATAGTTATTTCTAATTATTTGGCATATTAATTTTTGAGAGCTATACCAACAAACTATCACACCATTCAAAAACGGTCATTCTAGGCTCCGTGCCTATGGCTCAAGGGGAGCTGGCGGGTTTGAATCCAGCCCAGGCCCGCCAAACAACAATGACAGCTGCAACCAAAAATAATAATAATAATAATAATAATAATATTTTAGAAATACAGATAGTTTTCAGAGATTAGGTAAATAAGGAAATGAAGTGA